>CAVNYN010219196.1:0-18206 GCA_963692815.1 Nyctanthes arbor-tristis
TCATCAATGAGTGCCAACTCTATGGGAGTTATTTGATCACTGAAATCATCTTGTGCATGGCAGGGGAACATGACCTAACAAGGACATTAAAATTAATATATAGGTAATAGGTATTTAAAGCTCAAACGCCAGAGTATCACCTCCACCCCAGAGATTGGTTTAAATTCCTTTACTTGTGTCCATTTCTTGTATGTGTAGGTAAATTGTCTCATTAATTTTAATTTTGAAATGTTATATAGGTCCAAAGTTTTGGAGGAACCGAGGCATGCAAGCAAACACAGTAAGAAGCCCAGTGAATCTACAGCCAACGAAGGGTTGATTTGAAATTATAAATGTGATTTCCATAATCCATTTTGTGGTTCTGCGTAAATGCAATATTTCAATATTTGATTATTTACTAGATAATAAAAATATTGATTTGAAATTTATTGTTATCCTTGTTATCTTCTATAGTGACGTGGTTTTGACTTTTGACCATCCCAGAAAGTTAGAAAGTATACGTTAGATGTTGTTTGCATATTTTCAAAGTTGTGGGAGTTCGGAAACTTGGCATGGGTAACAGGTTTGTAAAGGGCATTCACATTTGAGACCCGTACGTAAAATTTGTGCTTAATACTTATTTGTTAATTTGAAAATTCAGTTTAATCAAAATTGATACTCTTCTTGTTTATAATATGGTGTATCGTTAGCTGTAATTTAATGACATCTGAGTATTCCAACTTACTAAAAGGGCAAAATTCAATAATATACATATTTACTTAGCATTCAAAGACGAAGTTAAGAAACAAGTTGCGTTAAAAATTAAAATGCTATAGATACAACACGTGCAAGGTACGTGCCAACACTAGTTACCAAAAAAATGCATCACCTTATTTCTTTTTATTACTACTACTATTATTATTATTATTCATTTGCTGTATATTGACTGGCTAATAATAATAATAATAATAATAATAATAATAATAATAATGATGGTAATTGAATTTTATATATTACCTAATTCTCATCTCCAAACAGTTGATCTTTTGACGTTTGTTTCAGTCATTTTCTGTTGCATCCTTAAGGATTGACGCTTTACGATTTCATCGAAAAATCCAGCCTATTTGTTTTTTCTAATTATTATTATGTTTTTTTAATTTTTTTACTTAAATAGTTAATGATGTAGTTAAAAATTAATCCAACTGTATTAACAACTATCCAAGATAAAAAGTACAACAATTTCAGACAAATGTGTCACATATTAGGAGGTAACTTACATTGTACGACTATGGGGTTCAATAAAGTGCCAAACTGTATACTTTGCCTCTTGGGTGGTGCAATTTACTAATGTTTTGTATTGAACTTTTTTTGGCCATATTAGGAAATACGTGTGGCAAGATGATGAAAGTGGTTACATGACAAAAATCATAAATCACGCATGAAATAGCGAAATATATGACATTACTAGTAACCTATGGTACTTACTATACATGCCATTAGTTCATATGTTTTGAGCGAGCACTTGGTTTGATATAATACCTGATATAATTTTGTAAAAGTTATTATGTACTCACATTAATGACTGATATTATATTATTATGATACATAATATCGTTACGGCACTGGAAATTTAGTGCTTAAATCTTACCACCAATACATTGTCAAAATTAAGAGTTTAACATAAAACTTTTGGCCCAATAAATTTCGATTTATAATTACTTAAAAGCATTTCTAATTTTTTATTCTTTTTTTGGGGGGACCCCTCAAATTTGAATTTTTAACCATTACATTGTATTTGTGGAATCATACTCTAGAACCTGAGAGTGTCTCTAGTTATAGAGACACCCTTTATCACATGGTATTAGGGCTCTCATATAAAACTAATATTGGTTTCATGTGAAAAAACACGGTGTCCTCATGTTATGGAAACGACCTCAGGCTCTTGATCAAAATCCGGCTTTTGCGGAAGTTGGAGATGCTCTTACTCTAGAACTAAACCAATAGAGTTAGTTTTGTTTGACAAGTATTTCCTTTTAGATAGGATTTACATTGTCATATACATGTTAACCTAAATGCCATAATCTTTTCTTTTTATCATAACTTTGACTTGATATTTTCTCCAATATAATGAGCATATATAAGGGTGAGCCTCTCTTTCTCATTTATAATATCCCTTTAAATTCTGTTGTGAATTTCGGTAAACATATCTCTTTCCTTTAAGGACCAACCACCATAAATCTGAGTGTTTAGATAGGCAACTCACGCCTCATTGACCATGGTAACTAACAAGTGCTTTTCATGTGAGAGGCGACTCAAAGCTTGAGGGATCAAACAAAGTTTGATTTCTTGAACACATCCACTTAATTAGGGAGTCGTGTTGTCTAAGAACATCTAAACAATTCACGTGCAATATGACTTAGCACTTGTGTGAGTATGACCATACTCATTTTGATTTCTTCATAGACCAACACTTTTTAATTCAAGTCTTATTTTAAATTTATTATATCTATTTTCATTTATAGTACTAAAATACATATTGTAATTGTGCTTTTTAAAGAAAATATGAGTGCCTTTGTATCACTCGTGAACTCTTTTCAAAGTAGAGGGGTATAAAATAAAATGAAATGAGTTTGCACAAATCGATTGTTGAATTTGGGGGAATTATACCTTAATTTTTACATCATAATGTAAAAACCTAATTTCCTCCCCCCAATTGAAAGGTCCAACCAAACAAGGACATATACGTACAGATCAGATATATATATATATTATAGGGAGAAGGAGAGAGAGAAGACTGAAGAGAGTTGAAAAGACAGACAGAGAAACACGTAAACGATTTCGGTCCAAGTGTACATGGAGGGGTACTGGGTGGAACACGACGCTGCAGTCCTTTAACGCCCAGCATTCATTCACACCAAAGCACTGTTTATCTGCGTTCACCAATTCATTATCCGCTCTCCGTCAATGAATTGTTCTAGTTGCAATTTTCATATTTAGTGGAAAATTCTTTTTGGGTTTCCGAAGATTTTGCCAATTTGTCTCTGTTTTTTAGAATGTCGGGTGAGGCCACTTCTTCCGGTTTTACCCTTGAAGGGGTTGATGATGTTGAAGATTTTCCATGGGTGAGAGTTTAATCTTGCTGTATGTTTGGTGATAATGTGTGCTTGCGGGTTTAATTTGGATTGGATTGGTGCATGCAGGCGAATGAAGGCGAAGGGTCATCGATGTCGTGGGAGAGGTACTGTCATCTCTATGATATCATGCAGAAGGGGAACAAGGCGTTTCGTGAGAACCGATTGGATCAGGTAAATTCTCTCTTCTCTTTTTCCCCCCTTTTTTAATTGGAACTTCTTCCTCCTTAAAGTGAAGTTCTTTAAGAAAAGATTGAGTTTTTTTAGCCTCGGCAAGTTTGATGAAGTGTTGAAGTTTTATTAGTTCCTAGTGTTCCGGTTTAGAATGAAATTCTGGCTTATTAAGTGATTTGTTTCGGGTTAACTGCTGATGCGTCAAACAGTATTTCCGTTCCAGGATTTAAGTTACTTTCAGGGATGACTTTGTAAAGGATGTTAGAAAGAACTATAAGAATGAATGGCTTAAATGACTTTCCAACTAGAATTGGTGAGCAGACGCAGTTGTGGGGCTTGTTCTTGAAGTTTGAAGTGAGTTTCAGCAGCCAAGTGATCGTGAAGGAAAATTCTTCAAGGATTAATTTCTCATTGCTGTGTTAGTCTTCGTTATTAGCAATATAGGATAGGGTAGTGGTAGATAATCAGTTAATCACTAGGACATCAAACCAAAAACAGTTCACGCGCTTGTTGAGATGTAAATTTTGGCAATCTTTAGCTAAAGATCGTGAAATGTGATTCATGGATTCTTATTTACATTCTATATTTTTCTTATTGATCAACAACGGCTATCCATTTCTGATTCACCACTCAACATTGGCTACTATGAATTTTGGTGGTCGATCTTCTGAAGGGCTGGGTAGTCATGGAGTGTGACTGTGTGAGTGGATGGCTGCCAAAAGTACAGAACTAGCATACCCCTTTCTGGCAGTGTACTAGTTCTTCTTGGTAGCAAGATAGTTTATGTAAGCTCTTCTTGATGCTTACTTCTTGATACATTGCTGTAATACTGCACATGTACGTCTTTCCCTGTGGAAAATGGGTCGAGGAGGAGGGATTACCATTATATGTTTTTTGTGTTACTCTGCTCAATCAACTGGAATTGGCAAACGGTTTAATCAGTAGGTACTCTTGTTCTCTTGAGAAGGTGGTCCTTTATCTATGCATTCTCTGCGTTCCCATATCACCTTTGAGTTCTAAAGTAAAGAACAGCCTCAACTTTTTGCTAAAGCTTGTCAACTATGTTTTTGAAACTTGTCAGAGTCTAAATGTGTACTGTTTGATATCTAGAAACGCTAAGACCTGTGTTTGGCGTGCTCCAGCAGCTGTTCTCTTAACATGTTGGGTTTATTCAGACAACATTATCTGAAGGTTAACGATTAGAGTTGTAACATGTTTGGCTAATATTAAAAGCCTTTGTTTTGGCTGTATCACCGTACATGCTTCAAAAAAGGGTTCTTTTAAGCACCTTCAAAGTTAGGTGAAAATTTACGGTGTTAAAAAGAAAAGTCCATGTGTTTTGGTTTTATTAATAGTTCTGTCATGTGGTTTAGGATATAATGGTTTGGTTACCATATTAGCCTGCTTTAGGGTCTTTTTCTGTTTTCTCTGCCCTTTTGTTTTAGGTCCATGTACAGAAAAAGGTTTCAGCTGAAGTTGAGACAGACGTGTTTTATTTGTTGTTTTATAATGAAAGTTATAGGTCCTTGGAACATTTAAGTAAGTGAAGGATTATCAACCTGATGGGCGTTGTGTGTATTGTTTTTCTTAATGTCAAAAGTGAATCGTCATAGCATATTTAACTTTTTATGACTGGTATCATAGCATATTTACCTTTTTATGACTGGTAATAAATCCCATTCTAATTAGATTGGTTTGAAGTAAACAGCATGTCTTGTCAATTACTTTCTGTTTATAAAGCATCAAGAAATTTATTGCTGATATTGGAAATTGAAATTTTGGGAGATGGGTAAAGAAATTTTGGTGGTGTTAGAAAAACTTATTGACCTGTTGCTTTAGCTGTAGGTTATATTATCCTGGTTGTGATTAGTATGATATATGCTGGCCTAAAGTTTCTATAGGGAATGCACACTCAATTTAGCAGCTATTGATCTCCTTCAACATTTATTTTTTCTTTAATATTTTGGCTTATTGATTCTGTTATTTCAGGGCATCGAATTTTACACAAGAGCTAACACCATTAAGCCTGGAGATAGTATCATTCTTAGCAACCGATGTGCTGCCTACCTTCGGTATTGAGAATTTTGTGCTTTTGAACTTGCGGTGTTATTCATTTCATTCAATTTCTTGACACACATTTTCTTCTTTGTAAATCCAGGATTAGTCATTTTCTTAAAAACAGACCTCCTTCTGCTTCTGAATATAGGCCATTGAGTGGGTTGGATCCCACAACTCATGCTGGGGTATGCATTGCTTGTCATAGAGTTTCTTATCCCCCCCCCTCTCAGATTACTGCTATGGACATGTTCTCCATTTTTGCAAGTTCGACTCTTTTATGCTTTATTTCTGATTTCAGCTTGCCCTGAAAGATGCAGAAAAGGTGATGGGTCTACGAAGAAACTCCGTAACACCATACATTCTGAAGGCAAATGCACTGGTTCTGGTAAGAATGCAATTTTGTAAATTTTCCTAATTATCTAGGACATGTATAGTTTTCGGGATGTGTAGGCCTAGAAATGGATAAAATCTAAATTCTGCTTTAAGGAGGAATTTCTACCTGGAAACACGTTTTAATTATTTCCAGTAATTTTTGGTAAACTGGTTTAACAATTATATTTCATAAAATGCTGGCAGGGTATTGGCTTAAGAGTTTGTACAACGTATCTGATTTTATGTTGTTTTGGTTTTTATTTATGAGTTTTACAATTACTCACTCAAGTATGTGTAGAACTTCAGAATAGTCATTAGTATTTTTTTCTTACATATTTAGTCACTAATATTAGTAAAAGTTTTACGACTGGTATGTCAGTAAATGTAGATTAATACTGCAAAGCAGTTCCCTAACATTCATAGAAGTACAAATGCATCCATAACATTCAAATCTTGGCATCACAGACCTCAACTTTTCATTAAATGTAGTCCTTTGGATTAGACATTAAATAGATACTGAATGGCGCACAGTATATATCTTTTGCCAAAATTATATCGATACCCTTTTTATAATTGAGAACGAAAAACAAGATAAAACTGAAGTAGAGAAAGATGTAAGAATCCCAAATTCCATGATTAACGGTCAACTATTGAAACATGCCATGCATCCAATTGATTTCACGATTTAGCTATTGGCTTGCCAATTGCCATCATATCATGTGGGGATTTAGAGTTTTGCAGTGAATATTTCACAAATGTTTTTCTTTCTCAAATTTTCATTTGTTTTAAGTATGTCTTACTTATGTTAATTAAAACTAGTACATCTCCCATGCCATGCACGGAAATTGCTATACACTTAAATTGAAGTAACAAAATTGTTATTTTCACAAATAATCAAAGCACCAATAGAAGTGTGTAAAGTAAGCATAATATCATATCACAATATTTGTAGAATTCTAATATACTACAAAATTAATTTAAATTTTAAAAAGGTTATTTGAAGATCACATTTGCCAATGGACTTCATTGATCGCCACCTCTCACATTTTGTCAACTCTGACCTATGAAAAATGTGTTATAACCGGCAATCCAACCTACCACCCCGCAAAAATTGGGTCGAGGGAGCTTAGCAGCCCTTTTTTAAACTTTTTTTTTTTATTTTTTACTTCTACACATTTTTATTTATTTTAAAAATATTTTAATTTAAGAGCTTGGTTGATTCTCATTATTTGTCTAAATGTGGGGAAATTATAATGAGGAGAGAGGTAGAATGTATATTGGAAATGTAAAAAAGTTTGAAATATGTGGTTGTAATTGAGCAGTTGTCATCTCAAATGTCAAATCAATAGTAGGTAAAATTATAAATTGAAAAAATAATGAGAATCAAACAAGCTCTAACCCAGGCATGAGCAGGCAAGCGTCGCCTGGTTCAGGATAATTCGTTTTCTTTTTTCCATATTTAGAATTTAAATTGAAATTAATATTTAGGAACAAATTGAGTGTGCTGCTATTAAGAAATTATACTAGATTTTATTCCATGATTTAAACGAAATAATTTTAAAATAGTGGGATATTGGACATAACATTTATTTTGACCCGATTCTTCATGCAAGAACCTTGTCTGCCATGTTAGGGTCTGTTTGGCAACCGACGATAAACATCCTTGGTTTAATCCAAGTTTATATGTTGAATTTTCGCCAGATGGCTTAATTTTGTTGGATAAATTTTGTTGAAAAGTCAAATGTTGTAGATTGATGTGATGGATTTGTGAGGTGTCAATCATAGCATTTGATACATGAAAGTACCCTTAATTGAAGTTTGAAGACTCTGGTTTCATGAAATAAGGTTAGGGATCTATTTGCATGTTTGTAAGGGTTAGAGATCTTAGCTGCAACTTTTTCTGAAAGTAATGTTAGCATGACGGACCATTAGTGAAACTATTATTTAAAGACTGTGGTAATACTGTAATGACCAACTTGAAATTTCACACATGCTGAAGTGTACCCTTAGCAACATAAACTCTTTTATTTATTGTTCTTGTTGGTTCTTATTCTGGTCTTGTGGTGCTTCGACTTTTGAATATGTATATTTAGATGTACAGTGTATGTTGTGTTGAATCTTGAATTTTAACACTTTTGTCCCGTTTGATATTATTGCCCAGTTAGAAAAGTATGAGGAGGCTCGGGACGTTATCTGGTCTGGCCTTCATGTTGATCCTCAAAGGTATATAATATTCTCATCAAGATGCCTTCTCTGGAATAGTTATTAGTTGGATTGATATTGCAGTTTTGTACCATTCATAAACTTCTATGTGACCTAGTCAATTTTTTTTAGCAGCTATCCTCTTAGGAATTTGGAGAGATCAACAATCAACACAGTTTCAAGGAGAAGACATGTGAGCCCACGACGCACTGATGATTATGATTGCACTGTTTGTTTGAAATTGTTGTATGAACCTGTTACAACTCCTTGTGGGCATTCTTTCTGCCGATCATGCCTGTTTCAGACTATGGACAGAGGTGAATTTTCTGTCTATTTGTCCTCACTTTCCCTTTCTAAATTTCATGCAAAGCCACCATCAAAGCCACCATCTTGATATTTCTTCAACAAAATATTCTAGGTAATAGATGTCCGTTGTGCCGAACAGTCTTGTTCGTTAGCCCCCGTACGTGCTCAATCAGGTTAGCTGCAGTTTTACATATAGATTGTGCAAGTATGTAGCTTACGAAGTACTCCGTCAGTCCCATATATATAGGCTTGTTTACTTCTTCACAAAGATTAAGAAAAGTTATTAGAAAAATAAATTTTTTGAATCATTTTTCCAATCTACCCTTGTTTAATGAGAATAATAATTATTATTAGGTATATTAAATAAGGCTATTTTTATAGAAAGAGAAATAATAACTCCTCAAATAAGAAACAAGTCTCTATATTTGGGACGTCCGGGAAAGGAAAACAAGTCGATATAATCGGGATGGAGGGAGTAGTATTTCACCATATCAGTTTCTCTGAGATCCACCATGTTATATATTGTGCTCGTTTACTTTATTTTTGTCAATTATAAATGACATTTATCTTGATGAAAACTAATGTACTAAGAACATCAAATTAACTTCATGCGGAGGACATGCTTCTTTGGCTCGGTATAGTTGTTAGACATGGTACTATCTACATGTTGGGAACGTGAGTTGTCAAATTTTAGTACGTGTTTGCCCAAATCTTCCTTGAGTTTGCACAAGTGCATCTGGAATGTAAATAATTTCTCCACCATAAGTTAATTTTAGAATGTCCCTTAAAATGTGTTATAGAAATTTGATACTACGCATAGTTATAGCGATGTGCCTCTGAGAAAGTTGACAAATTATAACTGAAATAATGGTATAGAAGTTATTTTACTTTATTTGAAATTGTAGATGGGTACTATAATTGTGTTTTGTACCATATGTTGGAGACTAAGATCTATTTTTGGAGGGTCAGACATACGCATATTCTATAAAGTGTGCTTGAATTCAATGAAGGTATGGCTTGGTGATTGAAGTTTTACTGCCACATGAGTAAACTTCAATTTAGAAATATTTAGTTTAGAAATTATCGCAAACTATGTGAGTTTTTTTTTTTTTTTTTCCCAGCTGTGTTCTACATTTGCAATTTGCAAGGTGTTTCTAAAATCAATGTGGCGCAATAACTTCGCCATCCTATTCTTAGTAAGCAAGTATCGAAGATAATTAATATTCACATGGAAGATAGATCATAATTGTTGCTTGGCATTTTACAGTGTGACATTGAAGAGAGCATACAGAAAAACTTTCCTGAGGAGTATGCTGAAAGGCAGTTAGAGAATGACAGTTTGACAAACCTGGGTGTTGACTTGTTGCCTCTTTTTGTGATGGATGTTATCTTACCGTGTCAAAAGTTTCAGCTTAACATATTTGAACCGCGTTACAGACTTATGGTGAGTTTATTGAATTTATGCGGTAAAATTTAATCATCTAAAAAGTGTGCTGCACATTCCAGAAATTAGCTTATCATCGAGTGTGTATCCGGTGTTACTGAAACCTGACCTGTCACATGATGTTTAGTAGGTTTAGATCATGAATAGCAGAGTGATTATGATGATATCGTTCATTCCATTTCGTGAAGATCTCGCAGATGTTACACAGGACATTTTGAAGTTAGCTGTTCAATCCAATGCGTACCAGTGACTTGATATCAAATCTGGGGCCTTCTTTGTGTGGAACACTGCCATTTTAGAGCAATCAAATTTTGAGCTTGACCTGTAATGCACTGCAGTATATATCATTCATGCATGTGCTCGTATACACAGACAGTTCCATGTAATTGTTCCAGCATCTGCCCATGCATGTTAACAATGAGATTTGCGCATCCCCCTTGCAAATTTCATAAGTGCATTATTTGTGATGCTTGTTTGAAACAGAGTATTGGATTTTGATCTTGAAGGACATTTATATCATGAAATTCTTAACAAAAAATGGAAAAAATGCCCTACTGCTTTGAATATAAGGGTGATATTGTGCTTCATGATATCCTTATGTGATTGCTAAAATTTTGGGCAGTCATCTTAATTGCGATTTGCAGCCTTTTAAGTCATTTGTGTAAACTGATGTTTAATTTATAACTGATTTTGAAGCCCCTATATGATTGTGTTTGAAACAGGTGAGGAGAATAATGGAAGGAAATCGTCGTATGGGAATGGTCAGTTCATTCACCTATTCTTCTGTTCCCTTTTTTTTGCTTAGTTTATTTTTAATGAAGTATTCTTGATCCTACATTCCTCACCGTCCAGTCTTTGGCCTCTTTGTTGGTGGTGTAGGTCATAATTGACTCGTCTACTGGTTCAATAGCTGATTATGCATGTGAAGTGGAGATCACAGAGTAGGTTCATGTGATTTTTTCATTGATTTTATTTTATTTTTTTATTTTATTTTATTTTATTTTTGGTAAGTATGAGCTGTGTCTTATTGGTGCTTCTGGCTCATAGATGATGATTACTTCTGATCTTAACGCAGTTGTGAGCCACTTCCAGATGGACGTTTCTTTTTAGAGGTGAAATATGATTCTGTCTTTATATTCATATTATCTTCAGTGGTTATTTTTCATTCTTCAGCTTCATTAATGTTGCCCGCCGGCTGCAATAATGAAGAAATCCCATGGACTGAATTTTGTGCATTCCCTATTTTGACTGTACTTTTGGCATGTAAAGAAACCTTGGTTGATCATGAATGACATTGTAATGACTTATTCTGGCCGTTACACATGGAAGTTTGAATTATGATCCCATTTCCGTTATTTAGCCAAGTATTTTGCTACTTCACAAGCCTTTAAAGGGCACACATTATAAGTCATTAACAAACAAACCCTCGTTTTGTGTGGTTGTT
Source organism: Nyctanthes arbor-tristis (assembly GCA_963692815.1). NCBI lineage: Eukaryota > Viridiplantae > Streptophyta > Magnoliopsida > Lamiales > Oleaceae > Nyctanthes > Nyctanthes arbor-tristis. The sequence goes on from CAVNYN010219196.1 coordinate 11,111, forward strand.
GGAAGTGGCAAAAATGGACCAAAAGCAAACATATATAGACCACATTACCTGATGCTACATGCTCCTCTGCTGGGGAGGGTGGGGGTGGGGAGATGAATGAATCGATTGTTGTTTTGAAATTGACTGCTGAAAAATTAGCAACCTCTTGGTGGCAAAAGTATCTCCTTGCCAACCACCCCCAATGACAAATTGTCGTCCTCTTAAGATCTGAGAAGCTCACTCAGAGCACAAGGATATGGGTAAAGCCTAGATTTCTAAGGACAAACAAAAAACTTTTCAGCTAGGCATGGTTTATCTATTATAAAATTGGCTGGAACTTTTGCATTAGCAATCCTTTCTTCTGTTTTCCATAATTTAGTTAATCATGATGATCTCCCTACTGATGCAGGTTGAAAGTCGTAGGAGATGCCGTGTCACTCGAAATTGGGAGCAAGATGGGTAAGATTTCATTACCTGCCTGGTACTTCTGCAGTTGTTAATTGCAAAACTGTTATTCAGCATGACGTGGGCATCTTTTAATTGATTCTTTTTCTATTTTATCATAAATAATAGGTACCGCATTGCTGAGGTTGAATGGGTACAGGATGTAGTTCCGGCAGAAGGAACGGCAGAGAGAAATGATGTAAGTGCCGTTTTGCTCTTAAGACATGAATGCACTATTTTTGTGAAGTTAAATTCCAGTAATTTACAAAGATACTATAGTGAGTTTGCATCATGGATTAATCTTACGTTCTTACAAATGTATTAAATATGCAAGGGTACCAGATCTTTCTTTTCATTTGATGTACAATTTTGTACTCTGCTCTTTAGTGGAGTATTTAGGGTTTGTGTTATCCACTACTTACCCGGTTTTAGCCTCTAACGAAAATTTGATCCTCAAAAATTCTTGTATCTCCAGGTTGCTGATTATTTGAAATCTTGTTGATCTATTTTGTTAGAATTCTCATTCGCTGCTTGTTATGAGGTTCCCAAGTCTCAAAAAATTCGTTTAGAACGTTGATGTTAGTTTTGCTGAACTGCAGTTACTGGAGATGACAAATAGAGCAGCAACACTTGCTCGTGAGTGGATGAAGGCGGCACAAGAAGCTGCTCAACGAGGTAGTTATTAACAAAAGAGTCTTTTAAATCATCCTATTGGTATCTGAATAACTGAGATGGCCATTATTGACGAATTTTCTTTGGTGAGGATTTTCTTCCAATTCTTGGATAATCAATGTGAAGGCTTTGCTTGCAGATCGGGTACGGCTTGCAGAACTCTTTAAAGCAGAAGGATTAATGCCTTCAACCCAGGATCCCGAGCACTTCAGTTTTTGGGTATACACATCAACACATATTCGAGTCTAATCATACACTAACCCGAGTTTGTGTTAACATTGTAATACATGAATGCAGCTTTCAACCTTGACAAATCGGAGGCCTTCTGAAAGGTTGGATCTCCTTCGCATCAGAGATACAAAAGAGGTACAAGCGTGTTGCGAAAATTGCGGCCATTTTACCATTTGATGACTCCTCCCTCCCTCCTCTCTCTCACATATTATATTATTCTCACGCTTGGGATTCATGTGCAGAGGATTAGACGCGGACTTCTTTACATGAAGGCCGAAGAACAAGGATGTCGACTGCAATAAATACTGCCAAATATGTAAAATTGTATCACATTTTTTATATATGTTACCATGCCTATGTTTACATATAGGCTATTACTATTATTATTATTATTATTATTATTATACATTCTTTGATCCACCTATACAAAGTGGATTTCCACCCGCCCCTCAATTTGTGAAAAGGGGCGGAAGGGGAAGAATTTTTTTTTTTTTTTTTTTTTTAACTTTCTTTTTGGACTTGCAAATTCTTACTGTAACAAGAATTTTACCCTTAATCATAAACAGTATATAAGAAAGAAATTTTTGATTCACTTCCTCTGCTTTAACTGGTTTTAACTCATCGCTACTTTAGCAGTTCGACTCGTTACTTAGGATTCTCGACTATTTCCCTGTTTAGTTATTGGACTTATATTTGGTGCTTTCTTCTTTCATTCATCCAACTGGCATTAATACGCTGAAAAATCATTCCAAACATGTTTGGTGCAGGGTACTGAGTGGAGTCGACCCTATTGTCAATGTATTCTTCTTGAAAAGGGGAGAAATCATTCTCATTCTTTGCGCTAAATCCGCCACCTTTCCCTCAATTATTATCCAAAACCAGGCTCTTCTTCCAGAGAAACTTGTTCATATTCAATGATATGACACTAAAACCTCAAAGGTCAACCAATAAACAATGGTTCCTTCGAGCCATTTCCCGGCTGGATACGCGGTCGTTTGAACTTTGAAATTCTCCCAACGGTTGTTTGTAGTTACAAAAAAATTTATACCCACGAGACGGATAAACATTACTGGACACAACTGTATTAGCTTATTCTAAAATAGCCGGTAACCGTCTTTTGGATGTCAACTGAGTTTTTTTCATCAGAAAAGTCAGTATGAAGAACCCTTCCTAGATATATACAAGACTGCACGTTCTACCCAAACATGCAACCCACAATCATTCTTCAAAATTTTAGTAATATTTGGTGAACAATCTTCTCTATACACCCTTGTAGGCATTTGCTTTCTGTTTTCTTCTATGTCTATACCACCAAAACCACCTCCACCGCCACTGGCCTAACACCGCCGTTACTTGTAACCAGCTCAATACAATGGGAAAAGAAGCACAATGGGGGTGGCGAAAACCCGACTCTGTTAATCTTATAGTCCTCTCTTTTCTTGTTCTTGCTGCTAAATTTTTCAATGTAGCATCCGGGGTCAAGGAGTCTACTTATACTCCCGCAGATAGTTATCTGATCAATTGTGGTTCACCAGAGAAGACTTTACTTGAAGATGGCAGAACCTTCAAGTCTGATGCTGATTCTGCTTCTTACCTTTCAACTGATGAAGACATTCTAGCTTCGCTTGCCTCGTTCCAAAAGAACATCTCGTCCTCTTCTTCTTCCTCGTCTCTTCCTTTGTGTCTCACAGCGAGAATATTTCGCTGTGAATCAATGTACAGATTTCTCATCTTTCGCCCTGGCTGGCATTGGCTACGCCTATATTTTTATCCTCTCCCTCACCCTGCCTACAATCTAACTTCTGCTACATTTACCGTCACCACAGACAATATTGCTCTTTTGCATGGATTTTCAGTTAAGGATAGTAGTAAAACTGTATTCAAAGAGTATCTTCTTAACATTACTTCAGATAGTTTTACCCTCAAGTTCTCGCCAATGAAGAATTCTTTAGCATTCATCAATGCAATCGAGCTCGTTTCAGCACCCGCCGATCTCATTCCTGATTCAGCCTCTGCAGTTTCTCCGGCCGGGGAGTTCAATGGCTTGGATAATTATGCATTTGAAGTGTCTTATAGACTCAATGTTGGAGGGCCAATTATTACTCCAAGAAATGACACATTGTGGAGGACTTGGCTTCCTGATAGCCAATTTATGGTGTTTCCACAAGGGGCTAAACATTTATCAGTTCCAACTGATATGATACATTATCCAGACGGCGGAGTCACCCCTTTGACCGCCCCGCACTGGGTGTACGCAACAGCCGATTCAATGGCGGATTCGGGCGTTTCCAACCCGAATTTCAACCTCACATGGGTGATGAATGTTGATCCCACGTTCTCTTACTGGATAAGACTGCATTTCTGTGATATTTTGAGCAAAGGCCTTAATGAGCTTTACTTCAATGTCTATATCAATGGACTGATAGGAATTTCAAGTGTTGACCTCTGTACTCTCACTTCAGGGCTTGGCATGCCTTATTACAGAGATTTTATGGTCAATGCCTCAGCAATTTCCAATGGCTCTGTCATCATTCAGGTTGGCCCAAGCTCGACGTCAAGTTCTCCAAACGCAATCTTAAACGGCTTGGAGGTGATGAAGATGAGCAACTTGGCTGGGAGTTTAGATGGACTATTCTCTTCTGATGGTACATACCAGGGTCGACATTCTTGGCCTCATATTACAATGAAAGTGGCAGTTGGTTTTGTCATAGCATTGGGGGTAACAGCAATTCTCTTGCTGTTATTGGGCATTTCTCGACAAATAAGGAGCCCTAAAGGTTATGAGAAACAGAAAACCTTCTCATCATGGCTTCTTCCTCTTAATGCCAGCCATTGTAGCTTCCTGTCCAGCAAGAGCAAGAGCACTAATTTTCCAAGTTTTGTGTCTTCCGGACTCAATCTTGGACGGTTCTTCACTCTCAATGAAATATGCGAAGCTACAAAATCATTCGATGAAAAAGCACTCCTTGGAGTAGGAGGTTTTGAAAGGTCTATCTTGGAGAGTTAGAAGATGGGACAAAGCTTGCCATAAAACGAGGCAATCCATCATCGTCTCAAGGCATCAACGAATTCCAAACTGAAATTCAAATGCTCTCCAAGCTCAGGCATCGCCATCTCGTTTCCCTCATTGGCTATTGTGACGAGCAATCAGAAATGATCCTCGTCTATGAGTACATGGCCTATGGTCCTCTTCGTGATCACCTCTATGGGTCGAGCTTTCCTCATTTATCATGGAGGCAAAGGCTCGAGATTTGCATTGGTGCAGCACACGGGCTGCACTATCTGCATACAGGTTCTGCACAAGGGATAATTCATCGTGATGTGAAGACTACCAACATTCTCTTGGATGAAAACTTTCTGGCTAAAGTTTCTGATTTCGGTTTATCTAAAGCTGGACCAGCCTCTGTAGACCAAACTCATGTTAGCACAGCTGTTAAAGGCAGTTTTGGATATCTTGATCCCGAGTACTTCAGAAGGCAACAACTGACAGAAAAATCCGATGTTTACTCATTTGGGGTACTTCTTTTTGAGGTTTTATGTGCAAGGCCTGCTCTTGATCCAGCACTTCCAAGAGAACAAGTAAATTTGGCCGAATGGGCGATGCAACAGCACAGAAAAGGCATGCTTGAAAAGATCATAGATCCCAAAATTGTTGGGACTATGACTCTTGAATCACTGAGGAAATATGTGGAGGCTGCAGAAAAATGCTTGGCAGAATACGGTGTCGACCGGCCTTCTATGGGCGACGTACTATGGCATTTAGAGTATGCCCTACAACTTCAGGGCACCCCTTTAAATCTCGATCCTGCCCAAGATTCAGATGCAAAAGTTGCTCATTCGGATGAGTTCTGCAGAAAGGACTCAGAAAAAACGTTGATAGTTGATATCAGTGATGATTCTGGATTGGCTATGGGATCTCCCATTTTTGCTGAAAATTTTCAAGGAAGATGAGAATTTCAGCCTTGACAAGGACTGGCATTTGTTGCATGCTTTATTGGCAGCATTTTCATTTTTATGTATTCCTTCCCAGTTTTTCAAGAGAGTGTTAAATTCTTCTGAAGATCATAATGAGTTGCATGTAGATTGTGTTATGCAATTAGCATCTTACCTTTTCACGAACGGAGAAATAATTTGAAATTATGCCTCTATGTTGGGTATTTTTCCTAAATCGTACCTTACACCTAACCTTTACATATCATACCATCACAAAGTCATTGCAGAATTCAAGAAAAACTTGAGATAGCTATCAACATACGAGAATTTTGGTGGAAACAAGATAGAAGGGAAAAAAATCACACCATATATTATAAGTTTGTCAAGAATTCATCACAACAGAAATGATTTTTTGGCAGATGGAGATCAAACTATTAAGTTGGTGAGATGAGATTTTCCAGATTCTAGCAAGAAGTACATGAGTTTAGGGATACACGACCAATACCGGTCATCTTTGATGTGAGCGATACCGTACTTCTTCCTCTGCCCTCCAACGATCATGCTGAGTAACATCCTTATGATCACAAGCCGTGTTATCATCGCAGTTCCTGCCATACTGCTCTTCTTTATGATATGACTCAGAACCATACCGTCTTGATCTCGTTTCATCTCTCCTGTCATAATCTGTTCTCGGCTTTCGCTCATCATCATTCCTCCCGGACCTTTTAACACCCTTTGTTTCATCCCAGTCATCATTGTGCTTCTTCCTATTCTCCTTGTGTTTCTGAATACCGCTTCTGTTTGAGTCTTTTGCATATGATTCAATTCGTTCCAAGGATCTTTTCTTTTCAGAGTCACTGAATTTTCCTCTGGAATTATGTGAATTTTTTTCGGTAAATCGGTAACCTCCCTGATTGGAGGATACTTGAACACGATTAGATTGATCGGATCGTCTTCCATCCCTAGCTGAACCCTCAAATTTGTCATGTCCCCATCTTGAACGTATATCTTCTTCAGCACCCCAGCCCGTATTGGCAGCTCTTTTCTCGTCATGAGAGAATTTGCATCCATCTCCACGATTACATTCTCCCCTTTGAAAAACTCGACATACGCCCCGTTCCTCTCTCTTTTGTCGCTCGGTTTCCTCATCTTCTTCCTCTTTCTTTTTGTAGTTGCTCACGTGGTCAACCCTAACCCTAATTGTTCGACCCAGAATTTGAGCACCGTTTAGATTATCCACGGCAAGAACTGTACTTCTTTGATCTTCGTAAGCAAGAAAAGCAAAGCCTTTAGATTTTCCTGTGCCTTTCTCCCATGAACTAAATTAACATCAACCACTTCTCCATACTGGGCAAAGACAGCAAGCAGATCGCCCTCGGTGAGGTCGTAGGGGATGCCACCAACATAAACATAAGCAGAGTCTTTGTATTTTGCATGCCACGAGGCCTCTTCAGATATACCAAGCAAAGCTTCTTTCTTGTTGATGTTTTGCAAACGCTTTACCAGAGTTAACGGATTCATCTCATATTCTGGGATCCGCCGTGAATTTACAGGAATTCACTTGTGTGTATGAATCCTCGGTCGAGCGAATTCAAAGTTGGAAATAGGGTGAGATCGAGAGACTGAGAAGTTGCTGAGGGGCAGCGCACCAGACTTCAGGCTTAAACTCTGACACCGGTGACCGTCTGCCGATGGCGGGAGGTGCTGGATATTAGTTCACATAGGAGTAACGATGAAGGAGAGGTGGGAGGGTTTTGGGGAATCTCCTCTACGTTGGGTATTTGAAGACAATGTTCTCCCGGTGGGGGGGGGGGGGGGGGGGGGGGGGGGGGGGGGG
>CAVNYN010219196.1:18226-28769 GCA_963692815.1 Nyctanthes arbor-tristis
GGTTTTGGGGAATCTCCTCTACGTTGGGTATTTGAAGACAATGTTCTCCCGTTCCCCCCCCCCCCCCCCTTTTGTATTAAAGTCGTAGCTGACCCAAGCTTCTACTTAAAAGGCCCAAACATCTTAGGATTACCTAATTCAACTTATTTCTTCCCTTAAAAATAAATATTGCCTTATTTCTTAGTTTTATATTTGGGTGATTAGCATATATAATAATTATCTCTATACATTGTTTTGCAAATAACTACAAAACGTTCTATCTTTTGATGTCAAAGCCCTTCAGATGGAAATCATACAAATTGATTACTAACTTTTAATTGCTCGTTTGGTGACCAAACCCATTAAAAATCAATTTTTCCGAGAACAGTGTTTAAAGACAAAGGGAAAAAAAAAAAAGGGGTCACAATAGGGTCTATTTTTTCAACTTCGCTTGGGGCCTCGTTGACAATAGATCCAGCTCTAACAAAGATGTAGAAACATAAACTTGTATAATTCTGTTAACTCACACATCATGTCACTTTTTCATTAATGGTTACCGCATAGGCCATGTGTGTGTACAATTTGTTGTATGTTTTTGTTGTATCAACAGCATTTTCCCTAATATTATAAACATTCGTGCAATCTATCAACATATACAATGGAGCAATATATCTTTTCTCGTATTTACAAATCAAACATCGATAAAACGTCCTGCAAAATATGGATATGCGCCAAAAATTCACCAAAAGCCGCATTTCCCTTTTACATGGATTCATTCTGATTTCTGGGGGGCAACTGCAGCAGCAATAGTAACAGTAATAATTCAAAGAAAACACAGATTCTCTCTAATTGGGATGCAAGATTCAAGGAAAATCCAGAACCTTCATTCTTATGGCCTTGTCTGGCCTTTCAAAGTGATGAAACTGGAAGTGGGTAGCACGATGTGTAGATACAGATGACGGAACTTTATGTACAAACTATTGCAAACTCGTTATTTTTACTATACAAGCCTTAAGAAACCTCGAGCTGCATCATAAATGTGGCACAGAAATCCAGGAAGAGGAACTGGGGGCCACTAAGTCTCTGCAAATCCAGCAGGTACTTGTCCTCGCTGGTTTTGTAAAGCTGTTGTAAATTCACACTTGATTTATTAGAAAACAGAATGGTGTTGCATAAAGAATGCACACTGTTAAAATGTTAGCTTCTGTTTGACAAAAGGCAACCATTACAGGAATAAATAGTGAAAACAATAATTTCTAATAGTTTTTAGTTATGGGATTCCTGTAAACCGAGATGGATGTATTGTCTCAGTGCAAAAAGAGAGCTCGCAATGTTCAAGTCAAGGATTGGTGATTTTTAGGCAAAAAAATGTAAGGAGTTGAGGATCAGGAAAAGGAAACTGTAAAAAAATGACTGATAAAATCACGTGTCACAAGAATATAGGAACTATTGTACGAGGTAGTTGATGGGTCCAGAAAGGGGAAAGCTTTCTGAAATGATTCTTTTTGAAATAAGAATTTCCAGTATACTGTGTGCATCATTGTCAGAGGGAATACAGCATAAAAATCAACTTTTCACTAACACATTTCAGCAAGGTCAGGAAGAAAGAGGCTAAGGGGCAGTGTGCTCGAAATGAAGCAAAAATGAGAGAGCTTAAATACCCCCCCACCCCCCAACCCTACCCCTTTTCTATTCCGTTTACCATCTTAGGATTGTAAAAAGGGATCAATAATGTTAAGAAAATAACGTTTATTAAATTAAAGTAAATGAGATAAAAACGGGGATTCATGAGAAATACCTGAATTTCAAACTTCACAACGGTTTGTAAAAAGTTGGAATTGTGGGGAATCCCATTATCTGCGTGATGGTTGTCATTCATCTGATGATTGGTCATTCTCTCAGGGTACTGAAAACCATGGATCCATAGACACTTCATGTTATAGTGCCCAATCTTTTTCCACCTGACGCTTAGTTCTTGCAAAGCTCCCAGAACCTGAGTCATTATCTCTCGCGGTTGTGCAGGAGACTGTCAAAGTGATCAATGATGTTATGTTCATGAAACACACTAAATATCTACATCACAAAACGATAGAAAAAAATCGCATGCAGTTCTGATCTTCCAAAAATTTTGCAACCATGGATGTTTTATCACCATTACTCTGGGGAAGGAGATTATGGAATTCAACAAGAGTATGTATTTAAATGAAATTCTAGGCCTTTTATAGGGTGAAGACGCACAAGTTCTAATTCTTCCATCTTTTTCTCTTTCTATTCTTCCCCATATCACGTTTTTCTTATATTTGTGCATCAGCTAGACTAGTGTTCTAAAATTAGAAAGCTCCTCCATCTCCCAGTGTAAAAGCTTCTAGTTATGAATCATTCTCCACCAAAAGAGTAAGAGGAGGAGGGGTTTTTGGTTTTTTTGTTGGGGGGGGGGACCTGAAGTCCAACAAGCCATTGCTTCTGTCTCGGGAACTGGGGTCTCAAACTCCTGTCTTGAGGAAAGCCGGGTAAATTAACTTCTGGATAACCTCCTGTTGGGACAGCCTCCTGGAGAGAGGGAGAGAGAGACAAATTTTCAGTTAAGATGTAGATTCTCGTGAGTTATGAAGGCAAGGTGACAATAAAGAAAAATAAGAAACTGGATCAGAGAACCTGGCTTTCAAGGCAGAAAGTCCATGGATCTTCAGCAGTTATTAAGGAAAAAAAATAAGGGGAACTAGAAGCTAGAATGAAACGAAACTTTAAAGGCAGCACGCTTGTGCATCTTATACAGTCATATGCTTTAGAAGCAAAGAATAAAACCAAGGGTTAACAAACAAGGTAACCTGGTTGTTAGGCTAATATCATCCACGGCAAAAAGTTACTCCTTAAATATTTTCAATTTAATGTTTATATGCATGTTAGGCTATCTGAAGAGTGGAACTATCTTGAGTTGTACCATAAAACAAAACAAGAAATAAGGTGAGAAGGTTTTGGCAACCAATTCTAGCATCTTTTATGTTGACTTAATGAATGTTTCATCATGAAAGCCACCGATAGGCATCTAGTGGAAGAAGTGTCAAGACTTCTAACATAATTTTCAACCAAAGGTAGCAGCAGAAGATTAAATATTTGGAACCACGGGATTTGAATTACTACTAGAGTCATTTTAACGGTAACAAGTGACAACTTCACTCGCTAGAAAATGTGGGAAGGCGAATAATTCTGAATTATCTTTAGCAATCTCATACAGGTAATGACTTTTGATGCAGAAAGTACCAAAAATACACCAGTCGAAATATAGGCATATATCAATTAAATCAGGCAACAGCCGTACCATGGACTCTTGAAATTCACCTCCTAAATAGCCAGTGAAAACAGGGGACCGGTTGTCAAGTAGCAGGTAGTATGCAACAGTAGCCTGCAAGAAAAGGCGACAAATGTACTTTCAAATGGCAATCTAATAAAATTATAGACACTGAATATGTATAAATTGTATACATCATTTTGTATCCTGTTCTGGAGAGATTCAATCAGCATAGTTTTATCAAAACCCATCCTTAGTACTTCTTGAACGATCTCCTCATCAAGCTGCAAATTAGGCAAATTTGTTTGGGGGTCAGTCAACATTGGAAACGAAGCAAACCATCTTACCGTAAGTGTTTAAAAATCAAAATTGGGTAAACTGCAATTAACCATCCATATCACAGCATGAAAAATATCTGAACCTTGTTTCTACATCCAAATATGACAGCAATCATGTATAAAAATAATCATCAATGCAGATACCATATTAGTTAGAAGATTCGTCTTACATGGGAACTCGTAATATTAGTTCTACCTCCAAAGTTATGGTTTTATAGATTATATTTTCTCCTCCTAGAAATCTGGACATAAAGTTGGATGCCTCTCTCTGTTGTTCAAATCCTTTATATTAATAGATGAGGTAACCAAGAAATTCCACATGCTCATGCAACTAATTATTGCTTAGAAGGTAAACTGGAGGACAGGGGAGAGAACACTTTACGCAAACTCCAGAGTTCTGAAAAAGGAAAATGTTGTCTGATACAGTTGAAAAAGGAAAATGTTGTCTGATACAGTTTACTTCGCTGGCATTCTTGTAGCTATTAGATAGATCAGCTAAAAGAGGCGCGTTTTCTTAACCCCCCCCCCCACCAAAACAAACCCCACAGAAGGGGCAAAAAAAAAAAAAGAGGAAGAGAGATAAAAGAGGTGCAGAACATATAGAGCGTAATCAGTTTAAAATTTTAACTCTTGTCAAGAAACAGTCACTCCACAAATTGAAGTGTAACTATCAGTCATTCCACCTACAATTAAAATGTACCCTTTTTAAGTGATTCCTTGCATCAGGTGGAGGAACAGCTAAATAGCGAGGAAGTCGCTCTTTGAACCAGTGATGCTGACGAATCTCAGGAATAGTTATCCGTTTCATAGGGTCTACTACCAGCATTCTCGGAATCAAATCCCGAGCTCCAGGTGACAAATGACTTGGGAGGGTATACAATCCACTCTAAATTTTCCAAATGAAAATGTAGAAAATAATTGTCATATGGGACCAGAAAATAACATTTTTAATCCATGTAAGCATAAAAATAATTAGCATATCTCTACCTTTATTTTCTTAAAGAGGTTGGGAATGTTTTCATCATCAAAAGGAAGAGTACCACAAAGAAGAGCATACAAGATAACACCACAACTCCAGATATCTACCTCAGGGCCAGCATAAGGTTTCCCTGAAACTACCTGCAATCAAGTTACAATTCTGCAGTATAAGTTTCAAAGGATAACTCAAATGCCAAGTTATTATTACTCATTGTCAATAAGATAATTCTAGATCAATAATCTCTTCGATTTAAAACCTCAGGAGCAGCATAATTTGGGCTCCCACAACTCGTTTTAAGAAAATGTCCGTCCCTCATAATGTTGCTCAATCCAAAATCAGCTAGCTTAACGTTGCCTCTAGAATCCAGAAGCAGGTTCTCAGGCTTCAGGTCACGATGAACCACCATGTTCCTATGGCAATACTCGACTCCTGAAATAATCTGTTCCGGGGACATAAAAGAGAATCAAATTGATCTGTTCCATTTGTTTGTTCTTGATTCCAACATTCATCAATAAGCACCAATACAAAAATAGGACATGGAATTCTACCTGCTGAAAAAAGTGCCGAGCTTCGTCCTCCTGTAATCTACCCTTTTCAACAATATAATCAAAGAGCTCTCCATGCTTAACATATTCCATGACAACATATATATCTGTCGGTGTTTCTATAACCTCATAAAGACGTATCACATGGGGATGCACGAATAATCGGCAGATTTTAATTTCTCTTCTCACTGCATTATGAAATGGCACTTAGGAAACAGCCTAACATATTTTACTCTAAAAGGAAACGAAAAGGTGAACATTCAGAAGAAAAAGTAAGTATGAAAATAAATGCATGCATGTCTTAACATAAGAAAAGAACGAACAATATCACTACAAAATTTAGTGGGGACAACATTTTCATCCAAAAGCCACACCTTTTTCCTCCATATCGGGGCTCTTCATTTTACGACGGTTAAGGATTTTGATAGCCACTTTATATCTAGTTTGAACGTGCTCAGCAATTTTAACTTTTCCAAATGCACCATGCCCAAGTGTCTTCCCAAGCCTGTAATTCCTTAGAAGGGATTCAGCAGTGTTACCTCTGTTATCCATATTCCTGCAGTAAAAGTAATAATAAATAAATAATAAAAAATAAACTCAAAAAATCAGCAATCATTCTCACTGAATACCCAAAAAAGTCCTCTCAGCAATTATAGCAACAGGCAACTGGAGCACACTTCATCCAAATGTGTTTTACGCCTCGTTTCTTACAACTTTTATTTTTTCACTAGCAAAAATCTCAACAATTCAAATCTACACCAACCACATATTCTCTCTAAATAATTATTTCTCACAGTTCCTTATAATCTCTTTCCACTTCCCAACCACACATTTCAAACGATAATCTCTTTTCATCGAAAAAGCTAGAATTCTAGCTACAAAGAACAAACTCTTAATTGAAAAGGTTGTAGGTTACAATATATTTCACAATTATCACAAGGAGATGATGTACAAACATGATTCTATGACCATTTCTCTTATTTTCCTATCCCGCTATGAAAACCTTGTTCATGACAGCATATTTTTAATGTTCTTCAGTAAAAAGCCAGAATTATGACTGCCTTGCATAATTTAGCATGTCGAGAAACTAAAAGGTAAAGCACACCGACTTAACTTCCCAGGATGATAGTATGAAGAAGTTTCATAAAACCACGCACTCATTGTTAACTTTCCCCGCAAAGTGCAAAACGGTAGGAAACTGAATATCAAATAATGGTTTCATGCCTGTGATGCAGAACAGAGAAGCATGGGAAATACTTCCATATTCACTCACAAGCAATTTATTCAATCTTACTTCTGAACCTCAAACTGGCATTAGCAGGTTATCATGTCATTCCAATTGGAGAAAAGAGAGAACAGCTACTGTGAAGAGGAAGCAGAAACAGCACAACAACTAGAAAAGAAGTGATAAATTCCAGAGATCACTGCTGATCCATTTGTAAACTTCAAAAAAATATGGTTTTGCAAACTGAGCTGTTCGGATCATTCACAAAGTCTTGAGTTATGGGAAGCATGTCAGAAAAGTGCCACACTACTTCAAAAAGAAATTGATTGATAAAAGGGCATGAGAGAAACATTCGAATTTGGAAATAAAATCTAATATCAAAAAATTAAAAAAAAAAAAAAGGCCCTAAACTTTAACGAACTTCTCTGTTATGAATGTTTCACTGTACAATTAAATGATTTGAGGAACGCCTGCCCATTAAAATCAGCTACTTTACGAACATTAAATCCCATGTACTGAAAGTCAAATTAAATTAGCTCCCTTTAGCTTCTATTGCTGGTCATCGAGATTCATCTAAAGAAATAAAAGATAAAAAATCAATCATCAAACGAACACCAGTCAGAACCACGTTTTGCAAAGTAATCAATATAGTTTACTGCTCCATCTTCATAGACATTCTTTGAAAACTTAAAATAATAATACAAACTATCAATCATACACTAATCAAAAATCAAAATCGCAATTTAGTTTGAAAAATTACCTGACAGCCGAACGTGATTGCATGAACCACTCTATGTAAATTACGAAGTGCAATTCTTCAAAGGAAATTGAAACAAGAGAAAATGAAAAGAAAGAATTGATTGATGAAAGCGAACTGGTAAATAGATACACCCAATATACATCTATCTGTATGATACAGTAAATAAAGGGGGGAAGAAAGTGATTGGAGATTTGGGAATTTTCTTCTTTGTTGAGGGGCTGACTCACCAAATGTAACAGATATGGCTTGGGACAACTTTTTTTTTTGTCCGAATAGACAAATCAATTTTTAATTAATGTTTTCCAGCTTATAATAATAATAATTACAACTTTTCTCCTGCTTTCCTTTTGCTTTTGAGAAACGCTAGTTTATGCCCTCATATAGAATAGAATATGTCATAACATTATTTTTTCGAAGTGTCATAATTAAATTGTATTATACTCAACTCTACACACATTATAAAAATATGTTAACTGTTTAAGTTAAGATATAATAATTTAGAAACGAGAATCATGTATATGACGTCGCCTTGAGTGTACCAAAATCCTTTTATCTTTTTCAGATCTTCTATAGATTTATTCATAATAAGCTCAAGAGAATACAGATTATGTGACACATTTGAGAGTATTGATTGCTTCTCTATGTATGAGGTCTCGATTTCTACAATTTAAGCTTTGATGTGTAATTGAATACAAGAAAAGAAGCATCAGAAATCTATTGTCAGTCACCTTTTAAAGTTAACAAGCTCGAACACAGAACTGTTTATTTCTTAAAAGACCTTAGCAAAAAACTCATCTTTTCTAAACACATGTCTGTATGAAACTACTAAGTATCTTAAGAAATATCTAATAGGAAAAATTGTATTTGATTCCTCAACCTCTTAAAAAAGTGCAATTGGATCCTCACCTTTTCACTATTTTTTTTCTTTTTTAGAAGCAAAGTCACTCACATTTGGTAATTTGGTTAAATGGGCATGCTTAGGACATCAGAATAACCTATGTCCAAATCTATGTGACTTTGATCCTTGAAACAGTTTAGACATTTATTACCCTTAGTTGTTCTAATACATTTTTATGACTACAACAGTCAAATTAAGGGTAAAAGTTGAATCATTGAAAGATTCTTTAAATATTTATTTAACTAAGAGTTAATAATTTTGACTATGTGGGCTTATTCTAGTTCTAGTGGTGAAGACACCTCCTTAATGATATACTTTATTTCGGATCAAATCACCCTCACACATTACCATCCCAATCTTCTACTTTAAAAAAAAAAAAAAGAAAAAACAAATAAGTTAAGACTTTTACTATAAAAAATAAAAGGTTGTAGATACAATTGTACTTTTCAAAAAGATTAAGGACCTCAATTTAAAATTTTTCTATGTCTATCAAATATGTATCAAAGGAATTGTTGGGTAAGAATGATATTTTCTATCTTTTATTGTGAAAATGACCTGAAATTATTATAAACAAATAAATAAACAAATTCCCGTCTTCGACCCTATATCACTTGCATAACGTATAAGTATGTGGCATATGTACTATTCCGCATCTAACAAAATTGTAGTGTCTATGTGCCGTATATGTGTGTTATGTTCTTGTCAAAAAAAAAATAAATAAATAAACAAACAAATAATGTAACATTTCATGGGCCGATGGGCCTGAATTTTAGAAATGGTAATTAGCTGAAACTCACTCATTGACCATCATAATTTGATTAATACTCTTAAGTATAGCTATTTTAGTCTTTGTAGTAGTTGTTAAAACAAATTACAAATTACTTACATTAATAATATTTTTTAAAAAAATTAAAAAACAGAAAACATTAAACAAATTACCAAAAAACAAATCCAAATACTAAAAGGGTTAATTACATCTAACGTCCCCAACCTTACAGCTTTGTATCGATTACGTCCTTAACATTTAATTTTGCGTTTTTACATTCCTAACCTTTAGTGAAATCCCTTTTTTCGTCCCTGGATACGGAAAACGTCAATTTCAACCGTTAAGGACAGGGGTATTTTGGACAAAACAAAAAAATAAATATTTTAACATATTTTAATTAAAAATTTTGAATAAAAAAGGGCCTTTTGCGGCCAGAAATGGTAGCCATTTCCGGCTGCTATTCCTGCAGCAAAGACTGGCGGAATTGTGGTTTGTGAGGGGAGTTCCCCTCCCACCATTTTTTCTTTTCCTTTTTTTTTTCAAAATTTTTAATTAAAATATGTTAAAATATTTATTTTTTTATTTTGCCCAAAATACTCATATCCTTAACGGTCGAAATTGACGTTTTCTGTCTCTAGAGACAAAAAAAGGGATTTCACTAAAGGTTAGAGACGTAAAAACGCAAAATTAAAGGTTAGAGACGTAATCGATACAAAGCTGTAAGGTTGGGGACGCTAGGTGTAATTAACCCATACTAAAAATAAGGCTCCTACTTTAATTAAAATTCTCACATTCTCTTTCATCTCAAATTATCATCAGTTACAACCATTCTCTCTATCTCCTCAAACGCCACGTCGACTTCAACACCAAGAGCAGAATTGAAGGAGGAAAAAGTTTTAATAATTTCATACGAACAATCGGGGGAAGAATATCGCACCATGTCGACTTCAACGCCATTTATTATTATTATTATTATTATTATTATTATTATTATTATTATTATTATTATTTGTCTCTATCCTTGTAACCAATTATTTGTGTATATTTGTGTATAATAATCCCTAATTTAAAGGTGTCGTCTCTCTCCTGATTCTTCTTCCTATGAATTCTGCGGCGTGAATCGAGAAGCTCCCAATCTTGGTAACGTTGGTAATGGTGTCGAGAATTTTTTAGTTCAATGGTGTAAGTGATTGGTAATATAATGTGTAATAAATTACACAATATAATGTATAATAAATTCCATGGGTCGAAAAAAGACACAGTGTATCAACAATATATCATAAACAATAACATAATGTAATGAATAATAATTTACACTAATAAATTACACAGTGGTGTATTAAATTACATGGGTTGAAAAAAGAATGACATAATGTATCAACAATATATGATGAACGATGAGACAATGTATTACATAGTAATGTTGTAACATCCCGTGAAATTCCTCTATTTGAAATAGGGATATCTTCGGATTAATAATTGGTTTTGATATTCAACTATAATTAATCGATGAATAATGGAATGTCTACTCGAGACATTTTATATGAATTTGAAGACATTTTTGGTTTAGTTGACAATTACTTGAATATATGTCAATTTCTTCATCGGTTATAGAAATTGGTTACATGAATGATTAAGTTTAATCGGGTAGTAAATTTTGAGACGAAAAAGATTCTTAAGGTAACGATATGATGTTTCACTATTATAATCGGAAAATACAAGGACTTAATTATCGAGTTTAATAGATGAAGGGGTTACTAAGAG
>CAVNYN010219197.1:0-39574 GCA_963692815.1 Nyctanthes arbor-tristis
ATGCCAAAAAAAGTCTCGAGGTTGCAAACAATGATATAAAAGGTTAGTAAATTAAATTAAACAAGCATCAACCTGAATATGATCTGGACCAAGAAGCATTTGGTTGCACTTCAGAGCTTTATGGAGATATCTCAGAGCAACATGAACATTACCCAGTCCTTCCTCCATCATAGCCACATTTATGTATGTAGCAGCAGTGTTTGGATGAGAAGGACCACATGTGAGGTGTAACAAGTACAAGGCGCGTTTTACATATCTAAACAATTAAAATACAAACGTTTAAGTTAGGGAAAAAATCCCAAAAATAATTAGAAATGTTGCAGAAGGATTAAATCCATGAAGAGAAAACTACAAGGTAACCAATATTAGACAATTAAGAAGTATCAATTATACTCAGAAATTTTTTTAAACATAGAACTGAACAAAGTCACACTTAAAGAAATGAGATGCGAGCAAATTACTGTTTCTCTGTCCTGTCACGTCATTTATATTATACATCAAGTCACTAGCTGCAAAATAACATCATTTACTTCATCCCTGCTTACAATCTTAGAAGCTTCTTCCTTATTCAACAGAATTTGTTACTTTTTAGCCATACATGCATCAAGATTCTCATTGCATTGACTTATTTTGATAATATATTGATTCTGGATTGCTCAACAGCACCATATTTCAACAAAATTAAAATAAATATGGACGGTGGACCTAGAGAAAAAGACAAGAAAAAATACAGTTTTAGAGATTTCAGCCTTTTTTCCCCTTCTATTCACTATACTGTAGTAGTTCAGAGACAAAAATGCTAACAGATGAATATGCCTTGTAAACTCTAAGGGAAGCAAGCACTCACCAGCTGTTCACGATAAGTTAATGATTGCAGTTTGCAAGTGAACATTCATAAATTTACATATACAAATACCAAAAGCTAGACATGTTGTACAGTCCTTTGAATTTCCAGATCCTTTTTGGTGAAACAAAAATGCAATGTGCTAGATCGTTCTATAATACCCATATACCAGCATGGCATGTTGCTGAAGTCTAGAATATAGTTAAAATAAATACATACTTGAGAGCCAGCTCTGTCTGCTGAAGTCTGTAATAGAAAACAGCAAGGTCCCCATAACTTTTCATGGTATCTGGATGATCAAGCCCCAACTCTCGTTCATTAATATCCAAAGCTTTTTGCTGATAGATGGTTGCCTGTAATGAAGAGGACTTGAGTGACAAGCATGCATTAACATATTACAAATAGGTAGTATAATTTTCATCTATAGAAGTTAATTGCCTTTGAACTAGGTGAAACACTCATCTATGGTGTGAAGGTACCGGGAAAGTCAATAAGATGGAGAATCGACCTGATTGAAATCTCCTGTGTGATATAAAACAACTGCAAGAAGACTGTAAGCACCTGCCGTCATACGATGATAGGGTCCACATACTGCTACAAGCTTTGCAAGAGCCTGAGAATGCATGAGAATAACAATCAGGAAATACACTAGCAATCACAAAGATAATAGAAGCTCGATTCAAATCTACTTCTGTTGCGTGTTATTTTTCAACTCCTTTTGGGGGTCGCACAGTGGCAGGAAACAAAGACGAGAAGAAAAACAAATTAACATCACCTTTGTACCATAGCTGACTGCTTCTTCAAGTTTCCCCTTGTCCAGAGCTGTTTTAGAAGATTCCAAGAGTTGCCGTCCATCTGCAGAAGAGCATGCTGCTTGCTGCAGAGAGAAGAATCCAGAATTTTGAGGGTTGATATGAATCCATTACAATAATAATAATGGAGAGAGAATTAAATATGGCAGAATGGAGTTAAACATCACCTTATGCACTGGGACTAGACTGACAATATCTTCTTTCCGGAATGGGTTTGAAGACATCATGTCATAATCCCTCGGGACAAGCTCAATGCCAACCTAACAAGAGATAGATGATCTATCATTATCATGTCTCTTAATTCAAGACTTAAAGGGTGCTCGAATGTCATCGTAATTTCAAGGAATTGTAATGAGGTGAAAAGAGTGGTGGACAATTAATGAATATATGAAATGCATGTTCGTAACTGAGTAGTTATATCCATAGTAGGTGGAATTATAATGTAGAAATTATAAGGAGAATCAAACACTACTTTAAAGTTCCAAGAGATATTTTGCAACTTGGGGGGGGGGGGGCAGGTTGTTAATCGTTATTACACGATTAAGTTCTAATCAAATATATGCAGATGCATTATAAAGCAACCATAACTACAGTGACTAATCCACTATATGATGCATAATCAGCATGATTGCAGATTCAGGCAGAAGCAATATTTCCTGTAACATTTAGAACACTTACACTGCTTGGAAACGAATATCAACAGGAACAAAATATTTTACCTTGTATGGTGAAGATATTCTAAGAAATGATTTTGCAGGAAAATGAATGGTTAGGAGGTAAGGAAAATAATGTGTTTGAAGACACAGTTATTTTCTGAAAACTAGAACCATTCAGGAGTTCATATATGAGAATGCCTAATAAGGTTCTTTCTGTTAGATGTATTATATGTCCAAAACAAAGATTAGCATACAAGGGATAGTAGCTCATGGAATGGCCAAAATGAAGCATTTACATACATATGGTAACTTGAATGTGTTAGCTCCAAACAGATTTCCCACCTTGGATTTACTGGGTTGAGGTGTTTGAACAATGACGGCTATTTAAACCTCTTATTTTTTACTACAAAAGGGAACAAATATGTTTACTGGCAAATAAACTGACATAGAGAACCCATGAACTCGACTAGATCAATTTTAGCCAACAAGATAAATAACAAAAGGATAGAGATTTAGTGTTTCAATATTTTTTATATTTATGTGCTGTACCTTATGGCATAAACCACGGAGAATTGCAAATTTTCGTATATCCTTGTAGTTTGAGCTGCTTAGGTCCCATTCAAATCGCTTTTTGAGAAATACCTCCAGCCATCTCCACACAAGTGAATGGATATCATCGGACTGATCTGGTTGTCCATTTTCAGGGACTCCAAGCAGCATATTCAATGCCGCAGCAATTGTTTCTGCCATTCCCTCAAACTTGACAACAGCAGCAATTACTGCCTGTAGAATATGCTTAAAAGCTCGTATGATCATCTCATGGATGCAGAGAGATTGTACATGAGACAACTTATCTGAAAGCTTGACCTGCCATAGATAAGAGATAACAGACATTTATCTGTAAATGCACTTGCACATGATAATTTACCAGGATTTGTCTTCTCCTAACTGGATGTAAGATATATGCATAATATTCTACTGAGATTGCGTTAATACAGCATACATTCCAGACAAGGAATGGCTGCAAATCATGTCAACGGAAAAGCTATAACAGCCTTCTCTGCTTATACAAATCTCATATGCTCAATAGAGTTTGGATTTTCCTACTTGAAGAAAGGTTGAATTGCCTAAATTTGCATAGACTGCAAATATATAAGAAACGGAAAGATTAATGTTGCAAGAAAGGATGGACAATGTTTTATATTTTAACATTTAACCAATGCTTGCATTGTTAGATGAATTATGGTGGACTTTACGTATCCCCATATAGATCTTTGAAGAGAAGAATTAGTTGTGCAAGACAGCAAAAATATTTGAAACATATAGCAAAATGAAGAATGGTGATAAGAAAGTCAAAATGAGGATAGATAGAGGTGTAGACTTTATTTTTTCAGATAGAGGTGTTGAGCTTACAGACATGGCATAAAAATGATTCAGAGATAAAGGTTAAGGTACAGGTTTACTGTGTCAAACTGAACAAATGAAAATCAATATTCTGTATGTAAAAGTGTCTATATCAGGAGAAGGAACTTACCACTTGTCCAAGAGACCGCATCCGAAGACCTCTAGTGTGCATGAAATCAGTTAATGTCCGACCATCCACAGGTGAAAGTTCCAAAGAACCAAAATCTGCAACCTGTATTGCACGTTAAGAGATTAGAGATTGTCGATGTTCTGGAGATCATAAAATCGTGTCAAAGGATATTATTAGCCAAGTACCAGTTTGGGAAGAGCAACTTCTTCATAGATCGGAAGAGCACACGTCAATCAGCTCTTGAATTGACTATCAATAAAGCAAAAGAAAGTTAGTACATCTTTTTCAATTGAAGTACTGTACAACAAACTATATGTAAACCTTACTACCTTGACATGGAGTCCAGTCTCAGACTCTTGTAACCGATTAAAAGTAGCATCTGATAATAACTTCTTTAGCATAAGTTCACTTTCATTGGCACCACTATCAAGCAGAGACTCTGTCGAATCTGTCACACTTTTTACAGTCTCGTCCTTCACAAAATCCTCAGCAGTCCCCAAGTTCTCAGAATGATTTCCCATACTACTTTTATCCAAACTCCTATTTTTATTTCTAAGAGATTTAAGTGGGGTCCCAAGTCCTTCAACTTTCAACTCATTCTTAGCCTTCTCGCTGGATGGTTTTTTATCTTTTTCTGTTTTTTTCTGGTCCTGTAAATGCTGTACCCAGCAGGCTCCAAGTTCCCATCTGACAAAAGTGTCTTCCTCCACTTCCTCTTCCTGAAGCTTCATAAGGCTGTCTTCTAACAATCTTTCAACAAAAGCTTGGTAACTAAGTTTTTCACACTCAACTGTTCGTGAATGTGACACTAACTTATTTTGTTCTGCAGTATTATTTTCATGAAGAAGAAACCTCAAACTGCACAAAAAAGATTTACACATCAATAAGTTACTCGACATAAATTTACTAGCAAAACAGAGACCAACAAGAAAAGGACAAGCATGCAGTAGAAACTTATAATGTGCTAATAGGCAGAACCATTTAGCAAAACCTGTTGATATTGAGGGCATTTGAACCACCATCTGGCTGATCAAGAAGTTCAAGGCTTTCCGGCGAATGGCTCACATTCGCATTCTCATTCTCTAGTACTTGCACAGTAGCAATATAGCCACAATATCTCATGTTAACAACACCTAGAGTGGCAATATCCTGTTGTCAACATGCATAAACTTCTTAAACAAATTTTTTTTGCAGGACATGAATAAGAGCCTAAAATGTTTATAGATTCTTTGTTCAAATCGTAAACCATCCCTTACATGGGCAGCAGTGTTTTCATCAGCAGTTATCCCCTTTAGTAGGTTTCTTTCCATTAATCTTTTGGTATTTAGTCCAGTCGCCTGTTCTCCATCAATCTTAGTATCAACTTTACAGCTAGCATTGGAAGGATCTTTGATGACAGTTATCCTCAAGTCCCCTACTCTCTCTGTATAAATAATTCCGTTGTTTGCAGCAGAATGAGGCAATTCGGGTTTTTCCATCACATGTTGTACAGCTGAAATGGCTCTAAATATAGCAACATCAACAAACAAGCTGTGAAGAAGAAAAGCTTTTCTATCTCGAACCTGCCTTTCCTCTGCTGTTTTACATGGCATAGATGCAAGAGACGAAAGCTCATGAGCATAAGGTATCAAATCACTTTTTCCATCTCTGCCCAGACCACCACCATTTCCTCCCCATTTTTCATCCTCTACGGGCAGAGGAGGAAAGATAGATGGGAATTGTGCAGCTACGGGGGGTATAAGCCATGTGTTAGCTCTAAAGCCATATGGGAGATTTCCAAACTGCATTAAGACAATATTGTTAAAATTTGACAAATGCAAGTTGTTTAATAATAACATAATGAAGTTCCAGAAAAGGATGATTAGCCACCTTGTTCCTCTCTGAGAATGCACTCATGAGACCATCATATGCCTGAAAAGCGGAGCTCAAGGTACGTCAGTCAATCAAAAACACTTTCAACCACAAATGGCCAACAAAAGACAATTCGTATAACCACAGATATCACTTATGTTCTATAGCACAAAGGCACAGAATCTATAATATATTTCACCGCTTTCCAAATATGAATCAGTATTTTCATTTGAGAGAAAGGATGTACTCGTGAGAAAATTATTGCGACTCTAGCAACCTGACGGAAACATGTTATGCAGTTTATTAGCAATCGTCAGATACAAAGATAGATGTACAATGCCAGATAGGGCCCGGCTAGATCGAAGAACTGACTCCCATTAAGGAAAGAGGTTCCAGCCTAAGATTCCATGCTTCAAGTTTGAGGAACTAACATGATCAAAGGCTCTACTGAGTTGCCTCAATAAATCAACGAGATTATGACAAAGAATCCGGTGCTTCCCAATGCTAAAAAAACCTTTCTTGCAAGCCTCAACAGGAATCGACTTCCCATTGCAAACTTTTACCTGTGAACAGATATGGCATATAATTAGTTCAATTTCCAGCCACAGAGCTGGAGTATTAAATTCTGGTGAGCTTTAGATGACTTACGTCGATAGAGAACAGATGATCGTCTGCTAAAACACCGTCATCTGGTTGTCTTGTTGCCCTCCTTATAACTGCAAGATCGTGGTGCACTGAGTAAGTGTTTCTCATGTCAACAGAAACATAAATGACTTCAACATATGACAATACAGGTATTCTGAAAATCTTCCTTTCAGTCGAAATTAAATTCTTGTATTCATATTCAAATTCTGTAGAGGAAACCTACATTGAAGTGGAGGCGTGAGATGGGAGAGAGAAAAGAACTCATAGAAGCTGCCAAGCTTAGGACACGTGTTACTCATTTCTCCGTCTCCATCAACGGCCGCCGACGGTCCTTCTATGGCTGGCGCCGCATCAGAGGAGGAATCCTTCTGCGCCGCCGGAGATGGCGGTGTTGGCGGCGGCGAAGAAGACGCTTTGTCCTTGGCTTTTGCATGGGATGACTTGTTTGATTTCTTCGAGGTCCTGGCATCCTGTGCATTCTTTCCCCCATCGTCCTTGGAGGCGGAGTTCTTGATCGCCGACGGGCCAAACGACGTCGTGCAGACAACTATGTCCAACAGCTTTCTGACGTGTGCCGTGGCGCTCCCTTCATCATAATCCTCTGCATCCAGAGCAGAATGGGCGACGTTTGAGGGGTAAAACAGAGATTTTAATCATTCAATCCGAATGATTTTAGGAAAATTTTCACTTTTGGTCCCCAACTAAAAATTCAAGTAACAAATTGGCTTGTGATCCTTGTATAGATGCAAATTAGTCCTCAACATTTCACTTAATATATAATCAATGATGACAATTGTTCAAATATGTTGTTAAATTGTCATGCAATTCCTTAATGTACTAGATAAACTTTTAAGAAGTTCCATCTTTATGTTGGTATTGTGATATTTGAAGTATAGCTATGTCTGTGTTATTTTTCTTGTTCTATATTATAGAACTCGACTGAATTATTTTTAGCTATTTATTTCATGAAGACTTCTAGAAAATACACAATTTTCTACCAGTTATTTTCTTTTTTACTTTGTAATGCTAGTAACTAACATGTAAGTCACTTAATAATGTAACGAGAGTTTATTATGCTTATAATATTATTAGATGTACGGATGCATAATTAAGATGACTAATTTGTTACGATTTAAAGGTTAGTTACCAATGGGAACCTATGGGGATTGACTGAGGACCGAATTGGAAATTTGTGCAGTTCCCGGAGGACGTAGACGACGTCGTATATCTCTCTTTTCTTTCTATTTTCGAAATTTACCTTCCACGAGCGTAAGGACGCAAGGCTTCAGTGCGGCAACGTCCACCGTGTCTTTCAATCGTGGGCCCCTCACCTAAAAAGGAGTAAAGGGTAAGATTGGAAATAGAGTTACTTATAGTTACCATATTGCCCTTACCATTTTTGGAATGAAAAAATTTTCCATTTTCAGTATTAAATTGTGAGCTCAAATCTTACCTCGTGAGATAACGAAAAATTGGTAAGGTGACAAGTCATTGTATTCACCGATAATAACCGACGAACATCTATAATTCTGTCCGTTGATATTCCCTGTTCAAGAAATGTTTTCAAAAGCAAGAATTAGGAGAAACAATTGAAGAAATACGTAAACAAATCTACTATTTAATTAAACTGTATAATTTATGAAGCACACACTTTTGTCTCCTCTTCTTTATATATCATAAAGTATTACAGAAGTCTCAATTTCAGTATTGTGAATAATTCATTCATGCAGTCACGCAACCTATTTACAGCTACTCATGTGAAAGGAATAGATGGTTACCTCCAAACTTCGAATGCTTCAAATAGAATTTTTGTACATGAATTATTATTTCACATTTTAGAAAAAGATGGATATTTTATGCAAATTGAGCAAACATTGTCCAAATCCCAGTTGAGACAGATATAAAATGTTTTGCCAACAAACCTTCAAGATAACATGAGTCTCATCTGGTACGTTTACTTTTATGTCCATCACAACTGGAAGAACTGCAAGTTATGCATACAAATTATATGTTAATTTTAACAAGAAGAGGAGTGAAAGGAAAAATAAAAATTCAAGTTTTTCTTTTTCGATATGCAAGTGGCTTGATATATAGTAGAAACGAAAACAAAATACCTTTTTCTTCTTTCTTCTTCTTATCGCCTTTTGTCTTGCCACGACCATTCTTGGGTGCCATTTGCAACTTTGCGCTCGACTAGCTAGTTGAAAATTATCTGAAACTTCAAATAACTCTCAGAGTATAATTAAACCGTATAAAATACCTATCACTCAATGACCCAAATACCATGCAAATTAAATAAAATCTGAATTTATACATCCCATATTAATTTTCTTTTTTTTTTTTTTAAAGGATACATCCCATATTAATTAATCTCTCACAAGCCAAGTAATTAATAAAACAAACAGGAGTTTTGTATTATCCAATTAATCCTTCCTACCAAACATGCCATTAAAACGTCCTTTTTTTTGGTAAAGCCATTAAAACGTCTTGTTGAGCTCATGGCCGAACCAAAACAAAATAAAAATAGAATATAGAATTGGTGTTGCAAGAAACTACAGAGAATTACCAGAAACCGCAGCACACAAAAGACTCTGACACAAGAGTGAAGAAGAAAGCGAATTGGATATGCTAATAGAGAAGGGTCTTTAATGCAGCATTAAATATATCCAAAAGAGAAAGCAATAAAAGCAGAAGAAGGATTGAAGGTTTATAGTTTCAGGGTTTATGCTTTGAAGTGAAGTTCTTAATTAAAGAAGATGAAATATTTCCAGCTCTCAATTCAGGTACTCAAATTGCAGAGAAAGAGAGGATAGAGAGAAGGGGGTGGGTGGGGTGGAGTGAGGGAGGGAAAAGCAAATGGTAAGGGGGGTGATAAGGAAGGAAGGGTGGAGATTTAACGACAGTCAAGAAATATGGCATTTTGTGCAGCTGCTGCCTTACACGAATTATATATCATTTCTTGTGTATATATATTGGTGGGATGAATTTAATCTCATATTATTATTATTATTATTATTCAACCATATATACTGTTTGGGACTACTTAATTTAATTAATTCTACTTTTGTAACATTAATACACTTTGAATCAGAACAAATTTCAAGTATGAGAATCAATGGTCAAGAAAATAAAAACATAGCACCCGTGTAAAAGAGATTTAAATTAATCCCATACTTGAGCACGCAAGTGTACAATTTAGTTGTATTATCGAGACTCAGTACTTTTGGAGCTTTGAACTTTTCCTAATGAAATTCATAGGAGCCAAAGTTTTAGGTTAGTCTTATCCAGGAATTCTTCTAAGTGGAACCAATAATTTTCAAAAATTAAACAATTAAATCTAAATATATAGCTTTTAATTTGTAAGTTATTTTTCACTTTCTAGAAGTCATCTCAAAAACCAAAACACACACGTCGATGATATTATCAAAGTCTGTTCAATCTAAGCAAGCAACAAAGTGAAGTCTAGAGCAATCATATTTAAGATCATGCCATATACGCGCTGCCTTGCACTTATGCCATGTACTCGACCGTAAGACTACTCTATTAACAGGGTTAAAACTCAAACTTATACACGACAATATGACATGTAAAGGGTGTATATATGGCCTATGCATGCATAATATATGCACTTTTGTGGAGGCAGCCGGCGGGCGTCAGTGTTGCAGCTTGCAGGATTAGCCAAAAATATAGGACCACTTATTTATCTACCAAAATCTCTACATGGGAGTCAAATAATTGCATTTGCAGCTGTCTATATACACACACATACAGAGAGAGAGGAAAATTCTATTTGGACAAAAGAAGATACAAAAAAGGTGACAAAATTGACATATGTCATAAGTGATTAGTGTTGATGGAAAAATAATGTGATGTGTTGAAAAACAAGATTGTCCCACGCGTTAATTTTGTTAGAATTTTTATATATGCTTTTATTTAAAAAGCGCAACTCATATATATATATATATATATATATATATAGCCACACACATACTTCGCATTACAAGACTACAGTATTCTCAAATTCTCAAATCTGAACATTATTAATTGACCTTCATATCTTTTAGATTTTTTTTCTACTTTTTTTTTTTTCAATTGAAAATTTATCATATATCTTTGATAAATTGGATGTAATAATGAGCAGATGTTTATGTAGCCGACTTCAAATTATGTGCATATATTTCCTTTACCTTAGCTTATGGTTAAAATTCTGTTGTTGGAAGCAATATTCAAAAAATCAACAAATGGTTAATGTTTAGACATATATAACGAAAAATGATGTTTACGAATTTTATGTGCTTTAAATATTTAGATAGCCGGACTAACTACTTTTTTAAGGATGCATAACCAATTAATAACCCGTATACGTAACATTTTGTCTTAAAATGCAAACACTTTTATATTCCATTATGTGAAATGTGAAAGTATATTAGCCATCAATTAAGAACTTATTTTTCTATGGTTAGATAACCGAAACCGACTCCTATTTTTGTTTCATTTTGGCTGAAAATGAAACTTTTTGGATATTATTAATGTGCACCACCCAATTTTTAGGTTTTTCTTCAAAAAACTGTCACTCATATGACTAAGCGATGAACAAGTTAAATTCTAGATACGATATGCGTGTTTATCAATCATACAGTCAAAATGAGACAAAAGAATTTAATTTTCACTTATTTATAATTAATCTAGATGTTTGCTTAAATTATTTGCATAACACGCTTCATTGTTATCGTCTATTACACGCAATTTCTTACTTTTGTATTTCTAAATCATTATTATATAGTTTTAGTTTTTTCACATACTATTTTCCAAAAAAATCATGTGATAGAGATCCATGTGCTATTAGCTTGGCTATATGTTTTTGGTTGCTTATGAAAATTAGAACAATAAAAGGTAGAAGAACAAAAATACATAAATTATATTTGAAAAATGAAATAAATTATTGGTTTTCAAAAATTAATTTCATTCACAATATAATTATATTACTTAATGAAGAAAGGATATTAATTAGTTAATAATTTTATTTTAAATAACTTATTTATAATAATTCACTCATACTTAAAAATATTTGAGGAAAATTTTTAAGAAATAAGACCTTTATCGAAGGGCATCATCTATATTGTCCACTAACTCTATAGACTTAATTAGCAGTTTGGTGAACAAGAATAGTATCCACTAATATCCACTAAGCTACTTGAAAAAATTACTCTCTAACAACTTTCATATAAAAATGACTTTTGATTTTGACTTGTAATACGTACTATAATGTATGACAAAACATAATTTGACACATTTAAGCGGTTGAATTATTATTTTTAAAATAATAATAAGAAGGGAAATAATATAAAATCAGACAACTGACGCTATTGTTATATATATATATATATATATTGGTAGAGATTAAAAAAATGGATTAATAAATTCCAATAAGGCAAAAAGGGATATAACCTTTTTTTTTTTTGCAACCACAAATATAATAACAAAATTATTTTTAAGTGCTCTTTTTTCTCTAAATATATTTGGATAGTTTCTCTACCTTTGCTCTATATAAATAAAAAAGTAGTTATATTGACACTACATCTTTTCCTAACCATGCTACATATGAACTGCATTGAAAGTCCTTATTTTTTTAAAATTATAAAATTATGTTTATAATCTTTTGATAGCATTATTTTTCATCTTTAACTTTTAACCAGTTAGCACTTTTATATTTTTACATCAATTTTCTTTTAAAAAATATGTTAAGATGGTGTAAAATTTTTATTTTCTCATCGTATTTTAGATAAGAAAAAAATAAAACAAGAACATAACAAATTATTTCTTTGTTTAGGAGTAGGCCAATATAAATATTCAAAAGAAATCATCAATACCAGCATAAATGAAAAGTTAATGATAAAAATATGATACAAAAATATTTAGAACGTAATTATAAAAATGGTTGTATAAGACTATTATTTCAATTAAATTGTGGTGTAAATATAAAAAAGTGTACTATGGATATAATTAGCCTAAATAAAATGAACCTAATTTTTTAAGGGAAAAATTAAATCTTTTATAGTTATACAACTATAATTACGTTAATTTTTTTTCTTTTCCCCAAAAAACTGAAAGTGATCTATTTTGGACAATATATTAATTAATTAATAATGTCATCCACCCATTTATATATTTCAGATATTGTCCCGTGTGTGTAACTATATATACATATTTGATTACATGTGAATATAAATTCTAAATTGACCATTCAAAATATTTTTAAAAAAATAAAAATAAAAATTGAAAACATTGTGACCATCTCCAATGGAACACGCATTGGAGACCCCCCAAAAAAAAAAAAAACTAAAAAATCTGATATGGTATGGAAAAATGTAAAGACGTCTATTACATCATCTATATCTAGACGGTATTGTAGACAATGTCTTAAGAGATATATTTTGATAAAAGTGGGCTAATTTAATTTTTGATCATTGAATTTTACCTTCACTAGTAATGAAGTCGTTGAACTTTAATTTACAGGAATAATAACTAGACTTTAAGGAATCGTGTCATTGAAGTTTTATGTCAAATAAATAATCACTTAACTTTAATTTGTGAGTAGTATACACTAGAATTACAATTGTAATCATCAATCTATGCCAAACAAGGAATAATCAAATAACTAGGAACAATCAAGACATCTTTATTTATACTATTTTGTGAACAACTAAGACAAATATAAATTTTTACTTGACAACATTTATATTTGTATATTTAATATGATTTAGTCTTAATGGTTAGATTATGTATAGTTTATTTAATGTCCCAATTCGTGGAAAGACTAATGTTATTTATCTCCACTAATAAAAATCACCATTCTATGTCTTAGTGTAATGGCATTAGATGATAAATCAAGTAAAATGTAGAAACATATGCTTTATATAAATGCACTCATAATTTAATGTCATATGTAGATGTTGATCATCACTGGTGATGATGAATAACACTACTCTCGTGGAGACAACTATAATTTTTCTTC
Source organism: Nyctanthes arbor-tristis (assembly GCA_963692815.1). NCBI lineage: Eukaryota > Viridiplantae > Streptophyta > Magnoliopsida > Lamiales > Oleaceae > Nyctanthes > Nyctanthes arbor-tristis. The sequence continues at coordinate 13,358 of CAVNYN010219197.1, forward strand.
TACCTAAATAGTTAAGTTGGTATTTTTTATTTTACACGTTACATTAGAGTTATTCTACTAACGATAAACGCTTTTAAGTGTAGCTAGGGAGGATGAGTGGAATTGGCTAAAAAAAAATAATAGATAAATAATCAAGAACTAGCACATACTATATTTCTTTCCGAATTTCATGGCCTAATTAATCACTTGCAAAATTAAGTTCAACGACCTTACTGTTCTAAGCTAAAGTTTGGTGACCTGATTTCTATTTAAACACAAAGCTCAGTGACTATAGAAAAGGATAACTCATTTAATAAGAATTTATAAAATGCATCAGAGATATATATATATATATATATATTTGGTTTAGAGCCAACATGGGCTCTTTTTATGGAACCCAAATTCTAATAAAAAAATGACATGTGTGAAATCACATGCTGAGCCCATGTGGCTTTATATATGTATCATTTTTCAATGATGTTGGCTCTGTGATATGGAGCCCAAGTTGGCTTTATAGAAAAAACCTTTTTTCTGAAATAACCATTTTAATTTATACAGTTTTCCAAATTTCTACTTTATTACAATGTAGCCTCTAAGATATGGTATTATAAAAGTACTGAACACTCTGTACTCCTGACTAATCATGAACTCATGCGTGGGATTCGGGATCTAAATTAAATAATAAATTGAAGTCCTTAATTCACATGTAGATTCTTGATTAACTAAGAATTTGGAGTTCAATACTCCTAGAGTACTAAAATTTTTTTTATATCTGGTGCTTCAAAGGCGTTGGATAATGATGTGATATAACACTGACACATCACAAACTCAATTCAATCACATGCTAGAGAATAATTAAAATTATATATAATCAGAGTGTAATCTATTACACCAAACACAATCTTAAAATGTTACATTAACATTAATTCTACGAATTAGTACAACAAACGGTAATTGATATCGTTTGTTGTACTAAATCACTAGTAAATAACTCAAAAATGCAAAAAAAGCGAAACAAAGTCAAATAGTGGGTATGCAATAATTAAGATTAATTAAGAAATTATCTAACAGACCACTTAATTAAGGAGTGGGGCGGTATATAACTATGTCATTTTTTTATTCTTAACAAGGACGCACATTTACATATTTAATTATTTATTATTTACATGTCAGTTGACAATTCCTGGAATCATCTTGTGGGATAAATTAAATATAAAGGTCCAATTAAAAAGGTTCCATTTAAAAATGAAGCCAAGCTGATTGGTCGGGCTAATCCAATCAAAACATAGGAACTTAGACAATAAAGTAGTTTTGTTTAATAATAGCACTGTACGCCAATGAAATCTAGGATCGTTGTAATAATTACAAAATAAGAGAGGTTAGGGAAATGGGATTGGGCCAATTGAATTCGTTATCGGAGTAAGATAAACCTAAATAAGAATGGTTAGAACTTAAAATACTTGATTATACATTCTATGTGATATGTTGGTATTTAGTGTACGGGGTGAAATTATGCTGCATTAAGAGTATTGAATTCTATCCTGTTAAAAACAGTGTCGATGACACTTGCTAACATTTATAAATATTTTCAAGCTTTTTTCACATCAAAAGCCTGTTAGACACACGATATTACTTGTAATTATTTTTTTCTTTTTGGAGAATTTAACTGACATGACAATAGTGAAACAATATATTATTAAAAAAGTGGTACTAATTTGTACTTTTGTCAACGTTTAGGGACCTAGCAACAATTTCTCCAAATCAAGATTGAGATCTTATTGGTCTTTTTAAGTAAAAAATGACTCATTGAGCACCAAACACGAGTTATGGATATCTTGTATTAAGAAACAAATTTTAGGGGTTTTTACTGACTAAAACAAAAGTTAAAAGACCAATTTACGCAAATTATCTTCGTTAAAACAAACTTGAAACCTACATATATTATTGAGCCAGAATTATCATTTTTTTCAAATATATAAAATGTAAACATCTAGAAGGAAAATGTTACTTGTATATATGTTTACAAAATTTGTTATAAAATAAGATGATTTTATTGTCTTACCCTTGTAGACACTTCCATAAAAATAATAAGACTCCATTTAGAATGCAATCAGCGGTTGCCAAAAATCTATGAGATGAAACATTTTCATCATCATATTTATATTAATTAATTGAATGATGATATATAACTAGGAACGTCGTAATGCGACTGAACGTCTATATGGTGTGTCTTCAGGCGTCAATATATCACCACTTCTTTCTTGAATTATATTAACAGTTGAAATTATGTCACATCAAATGTATCATACGATTACTAGACTTTTGATACTTGAAAATTTTGACAACAACCGTCTATATATATATATATATATTTCTTTAATGGTAGTGTCACAAGAGATCTAAGTACCTTGGTTAAAAAAATTTTTTTAATTACTCATGTCATGCTTTTTTTTTCGGGGGACGGGAAGAGCATGTCATATATGCCTCGGTTGATGTACCTATTCAAGAACAATATGCTTTTCATATAGGCTCAATATATATATATATTGCAGTCATCGTCTATATGATTTCATTACGCGTTTAAATTTTTAAATATTATGAGACATATTAGACATGTGACACAACCGTAAGTGCTATTGGAAGCATGGTAACACACTATTATACCAATCCCGTTTCACTATCTATGCCATCTTTTTATATTTTTCTAGTCACAGGTAGATAGGAAAAGAATGTTGGTCCTTAATTTCATAATCAATTATGAATTATACCACTTTTTGATGTTAGGCTGGTGATGACGATCAATAATGTTTGATTAGGGGAATCGCACTAAGTTTGAAACTTGGAATTTCTCATGCCCTAAAGACAAATGTATGCATTTCCAATGAATTATTAAACCAAAAATTCTTGATATTGACCTTTAGTGGTACAGCTCTGGCCCAGACCATGTTTGACAATGTTTAACCGTGTCCAATACCCGTATTATATCCATAACTAACTAGAACGTGCAATACCCATCTAGCTATTTCAGCACTTATTTTAAATCACTTATAAATTAAGGAACATTTTTTATATATATACTTGCTTTCTAAAATACCGTTCATTCTAATAATTAGTCGACCTTCATCTCAGTTAACACTGTGTCGAATCTTTACATCTAAAAGCTTTGATTTCTGAAAGAAGAATGTTAAAAAGAGTGTGAAATCGATTTCAAGCGTACCATCAATTTCAAAGACTCCATTTTTGACTTAGCTGACTTTCCCAAAGGGAAAGGTTCAGGAATTGGAATTTTAGCATATAGTAGGAGACTTTTAAATTAGAATAATTAATACTAAATAATTAGCACCGGGTGATCTTAAGTACCAGTTTAATTAAGTGGCATGCAATATATGTGATATTAAATGATAACTAGAGTTAAAAGACAAACATTTGACTCACTTAATTGAACTTATCATTTAATATCATATATGGACTAATGTTGAGTACTAGTAGTATTATATACCATTACTCTTTAAATTATTGTTATCAAAACATATATATATATATATAATACCTAACAGCCCTAAACTCAAATCTATATATACATTGAGTTCAATCCCAGTCAAATATCAACCAAAGATCGTTGATTTGCAATTGGGAAATTGCCAAACTCGAAAGCCTTCAAGTTTGGTGTTGATCTTCAAGGTGTGAACAAAAGAAATAGCACTCCATGTTATATATCTATATCTATATATAGTTATATACACCTAAAAAAGTTCGTTGACATTCAAATTTTCAGTGAAGATTTATAGATTTTCTTGAGAATTTTGTGTGCTTTACTCTGCACAATTTCTTGCATACTCTTCCCATTTTTGCAGCACTTCAACATCTAAAAGAAGGGTATTTCCACTTGTATTTGAGTACATCATTACGCGCATTTCTACGTAGGGTTAACGCTTCGTTAATTACTAGCTAAGACTATTAATTCTCCCGTCAGTGCATGCTTGATATGCGTTATTAACTTGACATGCTTTATTTTATTTTTCTTGGTATTGTCAAATTATTTCAGAATAGCCGTCGTTTTTTTTTTTTAAATAAAATACGGATGTATATAAGCATGCAGTTCATGAAAAGATAATCGTGTGAAGTAATATAATTCAATGTGTTGAATTCATTTTTGATTATAATTAATTATAATTGCATTCTGAAGATTTATTTGGTTAAAAACAGGAAAAAGGGAGGCATTGAGGAAACCACCAAGGAGAGTTCTTCTTAGTTAATTTGCAGAATCTACGTTCAAAGGTTTAGTGAAAAGGAAGGAAAATGTGGAGGTTGAAGATAGCTGAAGGAGGTAACAATCCTTACTTGTACAGCACCAACAATTACGTAGGCCGGCAGACTTGGGAGTTCGACCCCGACTATGGAACTGACGAGCAAAGAGCCGAGGTGGAAAAAGCTCGTCAAGAATTTTGGGACAATCGCCATAAAGTGAAGCCTAGCAGTGATCTTCTCTGGCAAACGCAGGTACTCGTAACAAACATATCATGACCAAGTCCAATGTTCCGACAATATTTCCCCTTTCGCCTAAGTCTATCGATTTCTAAAGTCTATCGATTTCTAATTTTAGAAGGGAAGGGGGGGAGGGGGGAGAACTCGAATTCGAAAATACATCAACCCACGTTGATGCTTATAATCGGCGGAAACTCATAAATTCGATGTAAAATCTAGTTGGTTTGGCAACCTGTTTATATATACTGTTTTGACTTTTTCTTTTTTGAAAAAAAAAAATAGTCCATTAAAATAATATATCACGTGGAATTTTTATTAAACGAATTTGTTTCAAAATCAAATTTTTTCTTTGTCCTTTGCTTTATAATTCCATTGATGGCTGCTACTTTGAACTTAAGCATCTTCTAGCCTTTGTCCGATGTAACGAGCCAACAAAGAAGTCATCTCCTTTAATTTTCATTTTTTGGGTTTAAAAGAAGGTATTTTGTTATCACTACAATCAAAATTAACATTAATGGGACAATCAACTTGACTTATAAGAGACTGCAGTTGTAAAATCACGAAAAACCCACTTGCGATTCACAACTACGGTATTTATATTCATAATGGTTTCCACAGCACGGGTTTCACAAAAATATTCATCCAGATGAAAGGTTATAAATCTTTTTTACGAATATTGTTCAAAAACCTCTCGAAAATTTTGTTACAAAACTTCTCATCTTAGACCTCATAGATTTGAAATACACACGAAAGAGATTTTGTAACAAAACCTCCGATAGTTTTTTGAACATTTTCATCTTTTTTTCACAGTGAAACAACATTGAAAACCTTTTACGCACAGATGATTGAACCCAAGTTCTGGTCAAGCGTTGAATCTCTTAGTAGATTACTAAAGATCAAACTATCGATGACTGCCACTTTTGAAATAAGCATATACCACTTTGCTTGCAGTTTCTACAAGAGAAGAACTTTAAACAAACAATACCCCAAGTGAAGGTAGAGGATCGAGAAGATATAACCTATGAGACAGCAACGGCGACAGTGAGAAGAGCTGTCCATTTCTTTTCAGCCCTGCAAGCCTCCGATGGCCATTGGCCTGCAGAAAATGCCGGTCCATTGTTCTTTCTTCCACCTTTGGTCAGTTGCCGCCTTAAACCTTTTTTTCTTCAGATGCTTGACATATATAAAATTACAGTTATTGTAAAATATCATAAATAACATATTATTCTGAGCTGATATGAATTTTAAATTGCAGGTTATGTGTCTCTACATAACGGGCCATCTAAACACCGTGTTTCCAGCAGAACATCGCAAGGAAATTCTCAGATACATTTACTGCCATCAGGTACATCTTCCATTACATTCAAGAATACAAGCATTACAAATTCATACTCTGACTTCAACTAAAGCTGTTATCACATTACAGAATGAAGATGGAGGGTGGGGTTTACATATAGAGGGCCACAGCACAATGTTCTGCACCACTCTGAGCTATATTTGTATGCGTATACTTGGAGAGGGACCAGATGGTGGTAAAGACAATGCATGTGCTAGAGCAAGAAAATGGATTCTTGACCATGGCAGTGTTACAGCAATACCTTCATGGGGGAAGACATGGCTTTCGGTATAATTCTGAACATAGTAAAACATCATTTTCAGGAGTCCCACAATACTATGCACGTGAAAACCTGAAGATGTGATGTGTTTTTGAATAGATACTTGGAGTATTCGAGTGGTCAGGTACCAACCCGATGCCTCCTGAGTTTTGGATCCTTCCATCTTTTCTCCCAATGCATCCAGGTTTGCCCTGTTTCTGCTCTTTATACCTTGTAAATCTATATGTTCCGCTGTTTCTGAGACAGACTCAGCAATGTGCAACTATGATACATAAACAACAAATGATTGTCATAATCTGACATTTCTGACAAAACCAATCTATTAGGCCACATTTTTAGCAGATTTGCATTGACTTTATATGAATAACACTTTGTACCTGACATGCAGCTAAAATGTGGTGCTACTGTAGAATGGTATACATGCCCATGTCATATCTATATGGCAAGAAGTTTGTGGGTCCAATCACTCCTCTGATATTACAACTGAGAGATGAGCTTTATGACCAACAGTATGAAGAAATTAATTGGAGGAAAGTTCGACATACCTGTGCAAAGGTAAACAAAAAAAAAAAAAAAAGACACACCAGTTAGCAAGGTTAATGGTAAATAATTCTGGGTTTTGACATCTTCATTTCTCGGTTTTCCCTGCTAAGAAATTATTGAAGAAAATATCTAAATGCAGGAGGATCTCTATTATCCTCATCCACTGATACAAGACTTGATGTGGGATAGCCTCTACATACTCACTGAGCCTCTTCTAACTCGTTGGCCTTTTAACAAGTTAAGAGAAAAGGCTCTTCAAACCACAATGAAGCACATCCACTATGAAGATGAAAATAGCAGATACATTACCATAGGCTGTGTGGAGAAGGTGCTATGTATGCTGGCCTGTTGGGCTGAGGATCCCAATGGGGATTATTTCAAGAAGCATCTTGCCAGAATCCCCGATTACATATGGATAGCGGAAGATGGAATGAAGATGCAGGTAAAATATTATGCATTTCTTCAAAAACCATGAATATCAGGGGAAAAAAACCAAGGGTTTTTTTTTTTTTTTGGGTCAACGCAGACTCCTAAATTTTGATATGAGGTTTATTGCAGAGTTTCGGAAGTCAAGAATGGGATACTGGTTTTGCAATACAAGCACTGCTGGCAAGTGATCTTACTGAAGAAATAGGCCAGACTCTTACGAAAGGGCACAACTTCATAAAGAAGTCTCAGGTCACAGATAACCCTTCCGGTGACTTTAAAGCCATGCACCGCCATATTTCTAAAGGTTCATGGACTTTTTCGGATCAAGATCATGGGTGGCAAGTATCCGATTGCACTGCAGAAGCATTAAAGGTATCTAAAACTTTTGACAAAGGTCACTATGAGGAAAAGTAATGCATTAAGATGGGTTCTCATCTTACCAACTGTTTTTGCTCTTCCTTCTTGATTATCCAGTGTTGCCTTCTCTTCTCAACAATGCCAGCTGAAATTGTTGGTCCAAAAATGGAAGCTGAACAGTCTATGATGCTGTCAATATATTGCTTTCTTTACAGGTAGGAATCAACCTCTTATCCTGAAATCAATTATGTAACTTCTCAAGTGCTCTAGTATGTGTCGAACATGGGAACACTTCCATTTTCTAACTTGTTTGACACTTCAATACCTAGTTAAATAAGTTCAAACAATATAGTACAACAACTATTCTGTTCAAACTGCGAGACAACCATTTAATGTAATAGCAATTAAAATTGATAGCCACATTTGCCTGTGTTACTGTGTCTACAAAAATGATTACAGAGCAAAAATGGTGGGTTAGCTGCCTGGGAGCCTGCAGGAGCCTCAGAATGGTTGGAGGTATCTCTCTCTCTCTCTCTCACACACACACACACACACACACAGAGACTTTTTACGCTGCCTGCATAAGTTCCCAAGCCTTTACAGAGATATGTAAGTTTACAAGTCTTTGTTCTCTGCCGCAGATGCTCAATCCTACAGAATTCTTTGCTGACATCGTCATTGAGCATGAGTAAGATTTCTCTCATTTACCTTCTCCAATTGGAAACAAAATTTTAATTGAGAGCTGGACTAATATGATTTTGATCCAGGTACGTTGAGTGCACTTCATCAGCAATACAAGCTCTAGTTCTGTTTAAGAATTTGTACCCAGGACACCGGAAGAAAGAAATAGAAAGCGCTATTGTTAAGGCTGTAAGATACCTAGAAGATGTTCAGCAGCCAGACGGATCATGGTATAAAATTCTTCTTTTTTTGGCTCTTTCATCTTCAAACATTGCACGCTTCTTGCCAGTCTAAACAGCATGGTGACTAATTTCTGCAGGTACGGTAACTGGGGTGTGTGCTTCACATATGGCACTTGGTTTGCTCTTGGAGGACTAGCAGCAGCCTGCAAGAGGTACAACAATTGCCCAGCAATTCGCAAAGCTGTTGAGTTTCTGCTAAAAGCACAGCGGGAAGATGGTGGGTGGGGAGAAAGCTATCTTTCCTGCCCAAATAAGGTAATCCAACCTGCTTTGTGGACAATACATATAGCATTGAATAATGAACTAAGAGAAAAGAGAAGGTCAGGTTCATAATGCAACAAGAGATTATAGAATTCCAAAAATAGCCCCTCATGTTGTCGTCTCATTAAACAGGAATATGTACCTCTCGAAGGAAATCGATCAAACTTAGTACACACTGCATGGGCTATGATGGGTCTAATTCATTCTGGCCAGGTTAGCCTCTGATACCATATAAATCATCTGCCTAAACATTATCTAATCTAACTGTTTTTTCCTCTACAAAAATTTGATTTCCCATCCGTTGCAATCAACAGGTGGATAGAGATCCTACGCCTCTGCACAGGGGAGCAAAGCTCTTGATCAATTCTCAGTTGGAAAATGGTGATTTTCCTCAGCAGGTAAACTAAGAATTTTGCAGTCTTCTCTTTATTTTCCCTATCAAATGGTGAAGCAATCCCACTAAAACAATATTAAGATGATTGTTTCCAGAAGTTTTACTCAACCATTTCAATGTCCATTTACTGGCAGGAAATTACGGGAGTTTTCATGAAGAACTGCATGTTACATTATGCAGCATACAGGAATATTTACCCACTGTGGGCTCTGGCAGAATACCGAAAGTGGGCACCATTACCATCATCACCGGCCAAAAGCACCTAAGAGCCACATGATGAATATCCTTCCAGAAAAATGATTGATGCAATCTTTATACGGTTTATCTGATTGATATTGTTACTCATACACAAATTACCTTTCATATCTTTTCATTGATACTTTATTGTAATACATGCATGAATAAAAGAAAAAGAAAAATTCTCCATTTTTAGAGTGATTAAGAAACGAAACCAGTGGATTTCGATAAATCTATTCTTTGTTGGCACAAGTGATACAGATACTATATTATTATACTTATCAACTCCTTGGTGGATAAGCAAATCCCTACCGCCACACCAAACTTGAACAATCATAGCATTGCAAACTGAATAGGAAAGTAATGAGAATCCTTTGCTTGAGATATCACACCTAAATTAGGAATGTTCAAGCACCCAAGGTCCCAATAGTGATGTTGCATTATTTTTAGCACATTAGCACATCCTCCTCAATTCACATAAACGTTTGGTATTATATCACATTTGGAGCTTGAACATTTTCAGCATCTAAATGCCACATTTTTTTCGTAAAGCCCCCCCCACCCCCCCTCTTTTAGAAAAGATAAAATAATATACACACACACACACATATATATATATATATTTATATTTACACGCGTGGGCGCCCCAAAGAGCAGCTGAAGCAAACGGCTTACGCCTTAAATTAAAAGCCCCCCACCCAGGGGGTTGTATAAACCTGTGAAGCTAGGAAGAAGGGAAGACATTGATACAAGGATCAGCAAGAAGGTTTTATCAACGCAGGAGCACAATGGCAGCTCAGATACCCGAAGGAAAATTGAAGCACGAAAAAATGTTGGGCTAAGTCTAGATTAGCATTCAATGTTAGAATGCAACCCACGCCTTTTCTTACAACCCACCACCAGTACATCAGCACAAGGTGGAATTTATTTCGAAGAGGTTGCGAATGTCCTGTGTCATTTCTTAAACAAGGACAGGGGCCCTCCTCGTCTATAAATGCCATTGACGCTTCCTGCTCAGACCTTTTACTATATTCCATCATTTCCTTATAACTTCAGCAACGCAAACATTTGGAGCAGGGAAAGGGGATAATTGAAGACATTGCACTAAATTTGAGGGAAAACAAAACAAAGATTAACGACTTTAAAACCATATTGATCGACAAAACAAATTCCGCCATCCTGATTAATTGAAAGATAAATTAACCAGAATTGACCCCAAAAAAATAAATAAACAATAACTTATCTCAGGTAACTAGAGAAGCTCAGAATCTCAGCGAAAGACTCTAACCGGAGGCGGCGCTAAAGTGAGGCGGTTAGGTCATTTTAAGGATGCAGGGGGAGACGGAGTTAATCCACCTGCTGTCATTTTCTCTCCAGTTCTTTGCAGTGCGCTATGACCTTTAGAATCGCATTTCCCTATCAGCTTGTGGATCATAGAATGAAGTCCACCAAAGGTCCAAAAGACCAAGACCATGAGGTCCAACTTGAAAGCCCGAACCAAGTCCAATTATGATGCCCACATTCTAAAAATCAATATTGTCGGAAAATTTTCAAAAACTGGTTTTGTAACAAAACTTCCTATTCTGTGTGGCATGCATCAGGATTTGAAATACACGTGGCGTGCATCAATGCATGCCACATGGGGTAGAAAATGTTGTAACAGCACTTTCGATAAGTGCTTGAAAATTGTCACTATCTAGTATTATTGTTTTTTAAGAGTCTTTTCTCAAATACTTACTTAAGTTTAGTTTATTTTAAAAATACTTGGTAAATGTTTTAAATTTGAAAATTATTGTTTTACACAAGTAACAAAGTATGTTAATTTTTATTTTTTTAACCTTTTTATTATTTTTTGTTTAATAAATATTTTTTTAATACCCCACCCCACTCTGAACCCACCCCCGCGGGCCCGTGGGAGATGGCTGGCCGAATTCCGGCTGATGTCCGGTAGGCTGGATTCCTTCTACTCGTAGGCCGAATAATTTTTTTTTACATTTTTTTATTTTTTCTTTCCTTATTTCCCTTTTTTCTTTGTTTTCTCTTTTCTTCTTAATCATTTTTTCTTTTTAAATTCATATGGTATCAATTATTTGACGTTTTAATTCATATAATAGATTATATATTATACCATTTAACATAAGTTGTTATACTAGTAACATAACATGTTAAACAAATAACATAGATTGTTACAAGAAAATATATTTTTTATACAAATAACACAAATTATTTAATAACATATATTTTTACAACATAACATATCTTGTTACACAAGTAACAAGACTTGTTACGTATATGACATAGCTTGTTACATAAATAATATAGCTTTTTCGTACATAATATAACTTATTATACAAATAACATAACGTGTTACGCGCATAACATAAATTGTTGGACAAATAACATAGTTTGTTATACAAATAAGATAGGTTGTATTAAGCAATGAATCATTAAAACAAGTCTGAATAGTATTTAAATAGCGGTAGAGAAGTCCTATAGTAAAAAACATAAAAAAAAATAAATTATAAAAAAGAAAAAATAAAAAACAGGAAATAATAAAATTGAAGGCCTAAACAACCTCGGATGGCCGAAAACTGGTTGTGCTCATCAATCTTAACGTTCACGAGCATCAATCGCCTCATTGTTCCGAGGTACTGTAAGCTAAATTCTGCATCGAACACCAAAACACCCAAATTTCAACCCGATCTTCAGTCCAATTCTACATTAGCTTGTCAAACAAATAATATAGATTGTTTAAGGGTTAATTTAACAAAAGGTCCCCAACCTTTGAGTTAAGAATCGGTTTTGTCCCCAACCTTTTTTTCACTTTTCTGGGTCCCCAACTTTTCATAAATGCGTACAATAGGTCCTATTTGACACTATTCCCTCGACTTTTCATGGAAAATGACAGTTGTACCCTTTTAACTTTTTAATTTTATAAACAAAATATTTAAAAATATTAAAAATAATTAAAAAAAGGAAAACACCTACCACCCACACCTCTCAACTTGCTACCGTTTTCGGCTGTCAAAAAAGGGGTGAATCCCTCTTTCCGTGCCGTTTTTGGTAGCAATGGCAGCGTTTTTGCTGCTGAAAATGGTCGCAGCAACAAAGCCTGCCGTTTCTGGCAGCAAAAATAGGGGTGAATCCCCCCATTTGCTGCCGAGCAGCAGCAAATGTGGGGGCGATTCACCCCTAAAACGTTGCCAGATTTCTAATTACAGCATTTTTGCTGCCATTTGCTATCGCTTCCGGCGTAAAAAATGGGGGATAAATCCCCCCTTTTGCTACTAGACTAGACGGCAGCAAATGGAGAGGATTCATCCCCCATTTTTGGTAGTTGGAAATGGCTCCGGCAGCAAGTTGGGAGAGAGGGTTGGGTGGGGTGTTTTCTTTTTTTATTTTTTTATTTTTTTATTATTTTTAATATTTTGAAATGCTTTGTTTAAAAAGTTAAAAAGGTATAACCGTTATTTTCCATGAAAAGTTGAGGGAATAGTGTCAAAGGGTATTGTGAGCATTATAAAAGATTGGAGACCCAAAAGAATGAAAAAAGGTTGGGAACGAAACTGATTCTTAACTCAAAGGTTGGGAACTTTTTGCGAAATTAACCCATTGTCTAATAAGATAGATTATTACATAAATACATAACTTGTTACACAGATAACATAATTTGTTACACACATAACAAACCTTTAAACGTGAAAATATTGTTTATCATGTAGCAAAATTTGTCAAAAAATTTCTAAGGAAAAAACAAAAACAAAAATGAAAAGAAAAAAAGAAGAAGATTCCAACAAAATCGCTGGAAAAAAAGAAAATATTTAAAAAGAATGATGGAGAAAGGAAAAAAATAGAAAAAAGAAATGAAAAAAAAGCGCCGAAATCCGGTGGCTGAAATCTGGCTGTCGAAACCCGATAATCGGTCACCGGAGGTTGGCCGGATTTCAACCGGCTGGGGTGAAAGAGTAATATTTAATTAAATAATAATAAATAAAATAAATAAAACAACCAATTATTTTTTAAATTTAAAACATGACCAAGTAAATGGTGCAATTTTCCCTTGTTTTTATCTATTAACTAGTAGTAGGTTACTAAATTACTGAGTACTAAATTACTAGAAATCAGTACTAAATAGTTTAAATTACTAAATTCTAAACCACTAGGCAGTGACCCATTTCTAAAATATGAATAGTGTTTGCAAAATGCCAAAATCAATCAGTTCCTATGTATAATTTATAAATATAATTAACAAAAAAGTCAGAAAATTGTGAAACGCAAAGTGTTGGATATGTTGGTGGAGAAAGAAATCTCAAATAGGAAGTCAGAAATTGTGAAACAAATTAGATGGGAGAGATAACTCATATTATTGGACGACCTTGCAGAGTAGGAGTGTTAGCGTTGAACTTGGATGAAAGAAGATGAAACCAACCCTTTGATTCTGCTGAACATGAAGAACGAACAACGCGGCTAAAGCTGAAACCAACCTTTTGTTGCATAGATTGTGAAGGCGTGAAAGATGGGAGTCAGCTACGGCGGAGGATGAAGATTGATGGTGGAAGGGCAGTGGATTTGGCGAGAAGAACGGAAAAAATTTATGGACTAGGGTTCGAGTTCGACTTCAGTTTGGAATGGCAGAATTGATAAATGAAACAAAAGTGCAAAATGGTTTGACCGCATCCACATTAGTAGTACTAAAGTAAATTGATAGTGGAGTTATTAGTTAACAATTCAAAAAAAAATCCTACATTAGTTGTGCAAAAATTTATTGTCGATTTTATCCCGCAAGTTGACAAATCGTTAACAAGTAATATAGTAATGAGAATAGAGTGTCGAATCACATAAGGACTAAATCTATTAAATTTCACTTTAGTTAACCCCGGCTTTAGTTAAAGAAAACACAATTAATTGTTTAGAAATAATCAAGAAAATCATCTAAGCAAATAAACAATAAAAATTATTTACAAATCCTAGAAACAATCAAATCAATAAGGTACTAGGATTAAAAATCCATCATTTTTGACCCACTTAAAACCATTAATCATTTGTTTTCAAACAATCCTCAATACATGTTGACAACCGATATTCTTTATTTGTCAATTTGCTCTCTCAATACAAATTAAACATATTTTTACTTATGACCTAACTATATCTCTATGATAGATGCGAATAGACAAAAACGCAATAAATAAACTGGAACATCACAAAATGTTGTACTAAATATATGAGTATATATCTATCTATCTCCTATCAGACTTAATGTCGTTTGCTATTTGAGCTATAACCATATCCGTCTCTCAGTCATGACATGAATCTCTAAACTATCCTAAATTGATTAAATTATAAGATATCAAGCAAAACAATAACAAACAACAAACAATAACAAGAATATTGCATAGGTTAAAAATTAATAATCCAATATTAATCAAAAGCCTCTCTCGATGGTTAATTGATTATATGTCTACATGTGAATTTAATCATCTCTAATTAAATTGCGAACATATAAACATATATTAAATCAAAGACTATCATGTAGCGATTTCACATGTCATATTGACATAGACAATCAATATAGGACTCTATATTGTTCATTGTGACATGCTAATTTATATTGAATCTCTCGAAAGTAACATAAATCACAAACACGAATTAATGGTGATCAAGTATGACATTCAAAATTTTATGTCAAAATTAGATTATTTGGGTCAAAGTTCAAGTCATTAAAGGGTTTAAGTGAAAGAATTGAAAGTTGAAGAACTAGTAGATAAATAAAATTTGATAAGGACCAACTTACATTACTTATTAAGTTGAGAGACTTTTAGTGCAAATTGCTCATATATCTAGATACTTCTCTTGTTTTTGGGAATTTCATACAAGCACTATGGAGGGAGAGACGAGAGAGACAGAGAGTTCGGGAGACAAAAACCGAAAGAAAGAAAGAAAAAAAGCTAGCCATGAAATTTTGGAAGTGGGCTTTTATGGCTTTAACTTGGTTCAAGAGGTAAGTAGAGCTTTTATTTTATATTATGTTTAATTTGGGATTTTGATATATGGCTTGATTTAATGAATTTTAAAGGGGGAAATGATGAGTTTGTTGATATAAGTTAGATGTATGTGAATTTCTTGAAGCCTATGTATGAAGTGAGATTGTTGGGTTAAAGTTATTAAGGTTAACTTAAGAAATTATTTATGGAATTGAGTACTTAGTTATGATATGGTCTTCCTATAAGTTTAAATGGTATGAAATTATTATTGGACATGAAAATAGAATTCTACAAGGTTTAGTAAAGAATTGTGTAAATTTAGTATGTGAAATTATAGTTGAGGAAAGAAAATTTGAAGCTGAAATTTTTAAAGAAGTATTCTTTGAGACTTTAAAGTGAATTCCGTAGTAATTTTGCTAAATTAAAAGAAGTCTTGGGTTAATTGGAAGAAGAAAAGCCATGTCTTCTTTAAGGAAAAGGAACGCACAAGAAGTTAATATCCAATGCTAAGAAACCAAGCATGTATTTATGAATTAAGAAAGGACTTGAGGCGGGAATTAGAATATGCATGTCGGTTCTGTCATTTGACTTTAAAAGGTCATAAATGACAGTATATAATGAATCTTAACAAGAAACAAGTTGGAAAATGATCTTCTATGAGTTGTCTATCATCGAAAATTCGAATGAGATCATTTGGAGACCGATAGGAGTTTTTATGACATATTTTGTGAGGCTAGTTAGTTACTACCCGAGAACATATTTTGGGAAGGTAGAAAAATATTTTGGCGTTCTCAACGTGGTTTTCTTGAGCTCAATTTCATATATGATCCTTGTTGAAAGAGTTGAACTGAATCTTGATTCAATAAGTGGGTTTTATAACTTTATGGAATAATATCATGGTGATTGAGGAATGGGGTGAAGTTGAGAATACATGCAATTAATGAATGATTTAATATTTAATAGCAAATGTGAGAATTTGTTAAAGACTAAGAGTTTTGTTTAAAAATGAAGAGTTAATGTTGATGTACGGGGGGAATTTAAGATTTTAATATGTGGTATCATTCCAATTCCTAAGACGTAGTGAAGACTAGAATAATCATATGAAAAGAACAACTATATATTTAATTGGAAAGTGAATGAGTCTAAGGAAATATGATGAAATAGATAATTTATAATACTAAGGAAGTTTCATATTTAGTTTAAATAAAAGAATTGAGTTATATGTGTGGATTGAGAAATGGAAAAATATTAAATGTTAAGTAGAATTTTTATATAATGTCGCAGGAAATGATAAAAATCGAAGGAAATGAAACACGAAAGGATCTATGTTGCTACTTAACCGGTGAGTGGAGATTCTCCTCTTATTTATTTCTTCTAAACGAAAGTTGAATTATACTTGATTTCACATGAAACTTGCAATGTTTTATGATGATGATGTATTTCTATGAAAGTTCACAAAAGTTGAGATTTTCTTTAGAAATGTTCATATGAATATTTATATGAAATGATGCCTCATGATTTTAAAGAAATGTTTGAGTTGAAACATGATTGATGATGAATGAAAACCCCCTAAATGTGTATCCAATGTTATGAATATGCCGCCTACAGGCGAAGGGGCATTTGGCTCAAGCTGTTAATACGATATGCCGCCTACGAGTGAAGGGCCTATGGCTCAAGCTGACCAAATGAACGCCCGCCCAGGCGAAGGGCCTATGTGCTAGCTATGGCTCAAGCTGGTTGTTATGCCCCCTAGGGATGGCCCAAGCTGAAGTCTACGCGCGTATGACTTGATGTTATAATCATGAGATGTTGGATACTCTTTAGGAAAAATTCTATGATGATCTGGAAATGAAATGATTTTTATAATGTTTTCTGATGCATTTTATGATGAATATTAAATGAGATGATCTTCACAATGTGTTTTAACATGTAACGATTTTTTTCATATTGATGTTATGCTGAGATTACAGTTTTCAGATTATGAAATTCTCTGATTGACTTTTTCATCTTATTCGCGATTTTTCGAAGGATATAACGTGATTTCTCAAGGCAGGTTTATTTAAAAACTCCACTCACTGGGCTTATTAGCTCATATGTTTTCCAAATGATTTTCTTTCCAAGTAGCAATTAGAGTTTTGGGCAACACATCAGGATCGAGCCTTCTATTTTCAGAATTGAGTCACCATATAATGAAATGAACTGTTATAGGGTTTATTGTTAGTATGATTTATAGATTTTGATGGGGTTAAACTACTAGTATACATTGAGAATTCTGAGTAAAGCATAATTGGTTTAGTATAAGTTTTCATACTTGAAGTATTGTTACTGGTGAAGGTGGAAATTATTACATTGTGAAGTGTATTTGGGTTGATGTTGTGTGTTATGCAGGTTGGCTGTTAACAAAATAGAGTAGATGCTGTCGAAATTTTTCTAAAATAAATAGTATATCCACGAGCCTTGACGGTAAATACTAACTTTTAGTTAGAATTTATCGTCGGCGCACGTCACACTTCTAGTAAGTTATAGATGCTGGGAGTTGGGTGTGTTATCAAGCATTAAAACGGAAGTATAAGTGAATAGCAAACAATTAACTAAATAACAAATAATAAAAACGAGCAATTCTTTTATAAAAATAAATAATTGTCAATAATGGTTTCATCATAATCCTAGCATAATCTACTAGTCTATCATGTTAAGTAAAATGAAACAACAATAAAGAAGATTGAAATTCAAAACCCAAATGAAGTGATTTCACAATATATTTAACGTCGTTTATTTTCCTCTGCTGCATGCACGCCTCATACTCGTCCACGCACCGTCCGTCTCTCCTCACATCCTCCCATTTTTTTCCCTTTCACTGTCCCCCTATTTCAATTTTATAATCACATGTATAATTAATAAACCAAATTGGGTTACAACATCTTCTCCAAGCCCATAGTAACAATGGAATTTTTGTAATTAACTTTTAACCAAGATTTGCATTGTTTGTCCTTAGAGTTTCAAACTTATCCACTATAGCCCATAGAGCTTTGACTCCATGCAAGGTATTCTCTTTGTTTCTAAAAAGCTGCAAATTAATCCCTTTTCCTCAATTTTCTTCACCGATTGTTTAATAACTGGTTTAATCCTGAAATAAATAAAAACATACAAAATTAAGTAGAAAATTGACGAAAACAAATGATAAAAATCTAGTTTTAATATCATAAGATAAGTGTAAAATTGCACTTATCAGTGGTGTTAAATTCGAGTCGGATGGTCAAATCAAGTCATGTGACTCTGAGAAGGGCAATATCAAAACTTGAAGTTTAATCGTGAAGACTATCAAAAGCAACATTAGCATGTTTGGTAAATTGTCAAAAGCTTCATTCAAAGTTCCTTGAATTGGATAATTAAACTGTCAAGTTAACGACTATAAACAAGTGCTTAATGGGAGGCAGCACATTCTTTATCTATTTTCTTTTCTTTGATTTTAATGTTTGCATTGCATTTAGATTATAGGATTGCATTAACTCTTTAGAGTTAATTCTCAATCGAGATATTTGATTCTCCACCCATACAATCTCTTTATAATACTAAAAAAATAAAATAAAATTTGTTATATTATACGATTTGACCCCAGCAAAATTCAATAAAAAGTAAAAGTCAACATTGTTTTTCTCATATGGATGTGTTTATGTTCAAATTCATAACTCTCCAGTTGTGCTGACTCAAAATAATAAATGCCATTGTTCGGTGACATTTTGTGTTTACGTTCGAATTCATAACTCTACAATTATGCCGACTCAAAATAATAATTGTCATTGTTTGAAGATAGATTTACACTCAACTGAGTAATTATTCTGCCATATAGGATTTAATATTAAATCGTTTGACTGATTGACTATTAGTGTAACCATTGTACACCAAACTCAGTAATAATTATACCAAATAAGATTCAATATTTAGTCATTTGACAAGTGACTATTTAGTGTAACCATTATAAACTTAAATGGCTATTATCATAAAAGAAACTTAAGTGACGATCAACATAAATTACTTAAATATCATTGACCACTTATATAAATAACACTCAAATAAACTTTGTGCCCCTTCTATGCAATAAGCACTACTCGAGGACCTATCTTGCAAATACAACATCACACGTGCGTTACACAGTCACACTTTGGCCACGGCAAAATTGCATCTAGAACCTGAAGTACCCAATTACAGCGTGCCACATAATATATAACTTTGTTTTAACTAATTATAAAAACTTTAGATATATAAATAGATTTAAAATTTAAATTTTATATATGTGTAGATATTTTTGTGTCATGTAGAAGTAATAATTAAAATGATGTGAAAGTTCACATCACATCAAATATGTAGTTAAATATAGTATTGTTATGTGTCTAAAATTTAAAATTTAAATTAATTGATTTTAAATTTGTTGACAAACATAGTGGAAGTAGAAACATCTCTCAGATTTTTTTATGGTGTCTATTAAATACTATTTATATTCTCTTTAAATATTTATCACATCACAATTTGAACTCATTAAATATTTATCACATCACAATTTAAACTCTATCACAGTTTGAACTTTATAAAGAGCATCTAACCCACATCCCCTGGTAGCACAGAAGTCCCATGCTACGTTGGCTCAAATATTTTCAGGTTGGCGCGTCACCCGCACCCTCACCCTCTCTTCTCCCTCCCAAAATTTCCCAATTCGCTGCAATCTTGGAGCCAAACCACACCCCAAAAATTCAATTGAATCCTTATACTTTTTCTATTTTTCGATTATCTTAATAATAACTGAACATTCACTTTTAGACAAAGGCATTCATACACACAAGAACATACATTTACAAGATACAATTTTTTTTTTTTTTTTTGGTTTTTGGTATAAGCTGTGCACAGAGAGAATTTCTCTGCAATTCAGGAAATCTGCCTGCCCTTTCTTATCTCTTGACGGATTCCTTGAATTTTTGTGGGGTTTTTCTTTTTTTGGTTTTTGGCAAAGATCTTCAGAAAAATTTGTTCAATTTTGCTGAGAGTTCAAGGGATTTTATTGATTAATTTCTTATTCTCGGAAATCCAATTCGGGAGTTCCAATTACGTCGGTTTTGCCGTTCTATTGCCAAATTAGGGTTACCGGGGGAGTCTGAAGAATTGAAGTGGGTATTGATGGTTGTGGGTTGAGTTTGGTGGCGGTGATTTGGATTTTTTTTCTGAATTCTTTTCGAATTTATTGGACTGGAGAGTGGGATTAGGGTTCTCTAGCTATTGGGTTGGCGATGGTTGAATTGCTCTGATGCGGGGACAATGATCGTGAAACAGATGAGGAGATTTGAAATGCCAAACCTCAAGCGTTGCAAAGCGGAGAAGAAGGAACTCATTGCCAGCGAGAATGATGGCGAATCGTGCTCCACCGTGAATCCCAAGAAGGCTAAAACAACAGATGAGTTTTTCACGGTTCCTGTAGAACAATTCGACGGGTTCAATATTGATTTCCAGCACAAATTACCCACTGGAGTTTCGTTGTGCTCAGGTGAAGTGAATTCCATAGGCGAGAAAAAAATTCAGCATCAGATACGTGCTAAGAACAAACCTCCTTTTTTGAAGTCTTCCAGAGGGCGTACACAGGTTTTGCCGTCGAAATTTAACGACTCAGTTCTGCATTCATGGAAGAAAGAAAAATCTCACAATAATGATCATGGAAGTAATACATTGGATGAAAATAATGTGCACAGTGGGTTGCATAATAAGAAGAAATTAAAGCGACAGGATTTTTACAATGATGAAATATATCTAGTCAAGAAACAGAGATTTGAGGATCAATTGGACCCTCGACTGCTAAATACAAGTCTGTTACCCCACTCCATAATAGAATATGGGTCTAGGGATTGCTCTGACAGTAAAATGTATTCAAATTCGCGGAGTTCAGTGACTTCAGCTAATGAAGGGCCTAGTGTTTCAACAATGGTGGAAAGTGGTTCCAGTAGACCGGCGGATAGATTTGAAGGAGTGCAGAAAGAGGTGAAGGAAAAGGAGGCTGAGAAGAAAGCTGATTTTTATCGGCCTGAAGATTTTGTATTGGGGGACATAGTATGGGCAAAATGTGGGAAAAACTTCCCGGCTTGGCCAGCCACTGTAATTGATCCAATGTGGCAAGCACCTGAATCTGTTCTGAGGGCTTGTGTTCCAGGCACACTCTGCGTTATGTTCTATGGGTACTCAAAGAGCGGCCAAAGGGTAATTTAATGTCCTCATTTTCTGCTCCGCTATTCCTGCTTATAAAATACAAAATATGTTTGGGTGCTGTATGGCATGATGCCCGTACGTGTGGCTATTTTAGCAGTTACAGAATTCTAGACGGGATAGCAACTTTTAACTGCCGTTAGAAATAAGGCACACATAAATGTTCTGGCCAATAATGATTTTAGTCCTTTTTATTTATTTATTTTTCTGTTACATACAGGATTACGCATGGATAAAAGCTGGAATGGTTTTTCCCTTTCACGATTATATGGACAGGTGCATATGATTGTGGGTTTTGACAAATCTATTCGATGTTATTGGAGTTGGATTTTAAACATGTTTGCTGTTCAGATTTCAGGGACAGACTAAGTTGTATGGCAGCAAACCCAGCGATTTTCAAAAGGCTATCGAGGAAGCTGTTTTAGCTGAAAATGGCTATGCAAATCCCTCTGGGGAGACTTTGCAGGAAACTTTAAATGGGACAGATCCCAAGGAAATTGAACAGGCAACTGGTTCAAATCAGGAATCACAATATTGTTCCAATAAGACGGTAGTTTTTCACGAACTAAATTTTTTATTGTCAAGCAGGAATAGCTTAAATTTCTGTTAATTGTTTAAATGGTTCTAGTACAAGTTGCAATTCTGCTGATTCTTTCTTGCCACAATATCTATTGTTTCCAAGGATTTAAGGGTTTGCTTTTTAGTCAGAAGAGTTCCTAAGAATATCCAACTTAAATGTATAAATTATATTACAATAAAAGTGCTACAAGGGTAGAAGGGTCTGTTTTTTATTTGCTTTTATCTTCTTTCTGCTTGCCTTTCTGTGTAACTAATGCAACTTGGGCTCTGAAACAATTTACTGACAAGCAAAATGTGGCATGTTACAAGCTAGATAAATGGTACTTCTCCTTTTATGCTCGTTTAGTTATTTGCTACCCTTCTAGTTTTCATTTTTAAGTATATTCCTAAATATAAAATTTTCTGCTGCTTGGACATCATAGTTGTGGAAAATGGTTAGATAAAAGATCCTTTTACATCTTTAAAGGTAAGTTGTGTCCTTTTTTTTTCCCATGCCAATCCAGAGATCTGTTATAAGCTCATTTGATAAGCTGTTCGAAGAAGTGATTCTTTTTTTGAAAAGTGAATTTTTGGGGATGTGTGTGTGTGTGTGTTACGAGTGGGGAAAATTTATGGTCCACCTGCTAAATTATTTTAATGGGAGAATGTGTGGTTAAAAATGTGGTTGGCTTTGACATAGCTATTTAGCTAAATCAAACAAGCTCTAAAAACTTTCTGCTCGGTAGCTCTATATTCTGAATTCTGAAATGAAACATCTCCATATTTCTCTATTAAGCTGAATGGAATGACTAACAATAACGGAAATCATCACAGTGGGATAAACAAGAAAAATGTTTCGAATATGTTAAGACTACAATATAATGACAACTTGGTTGGTAAGATATTGACTGGAGGATGTTTGGTGACTGCCATGAGAGCAATAATTTCAATGAATGAAGTAGTTGTGGTTCAGGCTTTTGTGGAGCATCTTTCATAGTTTGATTCCCTTGAAGGTGACTTGATTTTACACAATATATGATCATTCTCAGGATTCAAATGATAAGAGAAGAGAGTCACGTCCTTGTGAAAGCTGTGGACTGAGTTTTCCATGCAGAACTATGAAGAGAATAAAAAACAAAAATGCTCAATCTCAATTTTTGTGTGAGCACTGTATTAAGGTCAAACCATTCTCTTTTTGCGATATATATAGATTCTTTATCTTGTACTTTCAAATAGTACACTTACGTTGAAGATTTTAATGTCATTTTAGTTAAGGAAGTCAAAACAATACTGTGGTGTATGCAAGCAAATATGGCATCATTCTGATGGCGGAAGTTGGGTGAGATTATCTGTGCCCTTTTGATCTACTTTGCATTTCTTTGATGACTACAAATTAATATTTTTTACCACAAATTAATAGAGTATGTGTATTTTCTATTTGCAAAATCTTTTCGTAGGTATGCTGTGATGGATGTGATGTTTGGGTACATGCTGAGTGTGCCAACATTTCCATTGAACATCTAAAGGTTTGATGTTTACTACATATCTAATATATGTGGAGGGTCATTGCACCTTGTATATAGCCACAATCAACTTCATCATATATGGCATGTGATATATGTATTATCATTACAGGATCTGGAGAAGACGAATTACTTCTGCCCAGAATGCAAGACAAAAACTACCTCTGACTTTAAAGTCATGGATAAACGGCAGTTTGATCTTGGGTATGTTGCTGCACACCATTTTTTTATGTTAAATGCTGCTTATAAAGGGATATTGATTTTTCATTCTTGTAGTACTCACTGTTTCTTGCTTCTACCAGGTCTGCCCAGAATTCTGGACAAAGTTTGCCATCCGACAAGGTTACTGTTGTCTGCAATGGTGTGGAAGGCGTTTACTATTCAAGCCTTCATTTGTAAGACCTGAAATTTTAATTAGAAAGAAACATGTTTCCAACCAAAACGGCCAAAAAAAAAAAAAAGAAAAGGAAAAGCTGCACATTCACATTTGCAATTAAGATGATAGATTAGTGACATGCTATATCATTATAGTGTTGCTGCTAAATCTGATGCAACACTGATACTGTTTTGGCTTTTGAAGGAACTTCTAATTCTATCTCCATTTGACCCCTGCCTCCAGGGTTCAATGTAGGTGTGGATCATGTGGAGTGAAGAAACAATCACTTGGTGAATGGGAGCGCCATACGGGTTCTAGAGCCAAAAAATGGAAATCAAGTGTTAAAGTGAAGGGTTCAAATCTAACACTTGAAAAATGGGTTAGTATATGAATTTAAGTTATAAACGATCTGTCAGTTTTTGTGGTTCACCATGTTACTTGCTTGATTAGATGATATTATACATTTTTGTTTATGTCATCTGTGAAGGGTACTTTGTTGACAGCTAAAATCTAATTGTGTGCTGGAAAAGGATCTGTTCCTAGGGGTGCAAATTTTCACTAAAATATATCTAAAACTTGCATATTTTTGTTTTTTGTCCCCTGGCCCCCCCGCGGGGGGGGGGGGGGGTTAATAAGCCCCTGCTAGCATTTACATTCGCTTTCAAATTTGAATTTGATCAAACAAATCACATCCACATATCTCATGGAACCCATGTTTACTACACAGATCTCCTCTCTCTCTCTCTCTCTCTCTTATTTCAAGAAAAGATGTGAATGCTAACAAGGGCTAAGTTTTGGAATTTGAAATTTCATAAATTTTGATTTTGTGATTTTTTCTAATCATATTCTATTTTGCTGTATGCTGAGATAAGTTAAAACTTAGAAGAGGTTAATGAGTAGTGACTGATAACTTGAGAATGCTAAGAAAAAAGAATGTTAAAAAAATTCCATACAACCATGTCCTGATTTAGCTAAAAAATCCTCCCTGCTCTGCAGTTTCCCTGTGTTGCTGTAACCCCCTCCCCCACCCCAAAAAAGGAAGGGGAAAAAAAAAAGAAAAAAAAAAAAAGAAACACCAAAAAAAAAAATTTTTTTTTTTACATTGTTTTTGTTGTGAGTAAATTTGCCCTGATGGTAGAAGTTCTACTTTATAATTTTCAATTAACCTTTTACTCTGTAATGAGTGACTCTAAGCTCATACCACCACCACAATCATGAATAATGTCTTCCAGTATCTTTAATTATCTCCGTGTTAGCAAACCATAGAAATTGTTCAAACAAATCACATCCATGTATTTCATAGGTCGCATCTACAACACAAATCTCCACCATCCAGTTCCACTCATTCTATTTCTAAATAGAAACAGTTTGCTAAAGTGTCGTGTATTTGTATTTTTACTTCCGTTTCCTTCCATGTTCTTAACCACCATTTGTGCTGTAGATCATAGAGTACAATGCTCATGGCTTTGATCCTATGCGATTAGATAAGAAGAAGCTTTTTGGCTTTTTGCAAGGTAAGCATGTCTTGTTGTTTCTGTGGTTCTACATATTTTCCTGGTCACGTGGATATAATTTAACGACGCTCTTCCGATCTCATCTCCAAGAGACTCTTTAAACATAAGATTCTCTTTATTTTAGAGAGTAAATGCTTTAAAATGTGCTCCAAAAGACTCTTTAAATTGACTTTTCAAAATAAAGAGTGGGGTCCAACTTCACTCTCTATAATTTAATGTCTACAAGTTTCAATACATGTTTCTTGGTTTAACAAAAAATTCTATTGGCTATTAACATTTAAAAAAATAAATATCAATTTAAAATGAGAAAAAATAATAAATGCTTCTTGTTAAAGGTAAAATAAAGAATGATAAGTAAAGAGTTTGTTGGACATTGTCAAAATTCACTCTCTTTAAATTTAAAGATACTCTTTAAAATGTAGAATATGCTCTTTTAAAATAGGGAGCCTGTTGGAGATGCTCTAAGAACCTAGTGAACTCACCAGATTCACTTTGGCAGAAAACTACAAACCTGTTTATGCAAAGTGGACTACAGAACGCTGTGCAACTTGTAGATGGGTTGAAGATTGGGACTACAACAAAATGATATTATGCAACAGGTGTCTATATATTCAGTTTTTGTGCTTGCATAACTTGTAGTACAGCCTTTTGAAACGAAACTATATTGCTTATAACATAGTTTTTTAGCATTTGATAATATGTTAATCTGGGAGATCCTTTCGATGTGGGTCAGATGTCAAATAGCTGTACATCAAGAATGCTATGGGGCAAGAAATATTCAGGATTTTGCTTCATGGG
>CAVNYN010219199.1:0-10791 GCA_963692815.1 Nyctanthes arbor-tristis
AATCATCAGGTTTGTTTAGTACTTGTTCCAGAGAGACGGGAGAGTTGCATTTACATTTTCCCAGAACCAATGCGTTCAGAAGGAAAAGTGAAGTTTACTGTTTAGTGTACCATTATTTATGCTACACCAAGCAGGAGCATTGGAACGGAATCTAAGTGATAATTTATAAATTACCATTTTGTTGTGGGTGTGAGCGCAATTTTGCATGCAATTAGTTACAGCATATAAAGCAGTAATTTTGCTGCAGTTTGTAGGAGTCTCAGTTGCAAACACATTATTGAAGAGTAATAGTTAGTATTAACTATTGTTTAGTTTGTTGTGATTTTACCTGGAATTCTGCATGCTCTTTTTGCGTTTTCTCGAAGAGGCCTCCGGTTTTGTACAGAGGGGTGTAAATGTGCTTCCGCTCTCTCCGCTGTGCCTATTGAACCATGGTTGAACCATATGGTGGATTGTCTGTGTGTGGTTATGGTAGTGGCTTAATACAAAAGTGATCGGGAATTGATTGAAAGTTGAGATTTCACAACCAATTTAGAACTGCATTGCTCGAGATCAATTTTTTGAAAAAACTTGCAGGCGGTTTTGGAGTTTTGGGTGGTGTGTTTTTTTTTCCTCCTGATACTATTTGTTTGATGCCTTACTGGGGCCTGGGAGGGTTATCTGGTATACGGGTATTTTTGCAGAATGCAAGGATATATATCTAATTATTTGTGATTTTGTAGTATTTTTAAACCATTTGTGTAATTCTAACCTATTTATCTATATTACCCTTTTTTTTTTAGTTGGGCTACAGCTTCTATTAATTGTCAAAGTTTGGGCCCAACTTAATTGACCATATGTGATTATATTGGCCGTACACATTTCAAAACTAATAAAGAGGACCAAAATGGGCCCTAAAAATTTTTGGGCCGTAAACAGCTACTTGATGGGCCTTTTCTCAGGGCCGGCCCTAATGAAAACACGACATATTTCTTCCATAAAGCAAATAGCAGAAAGAGAAAAAACCAAATTTTGGGATTACATGACGGAGGTGAATGGTGTGACAAAACAGAGGATATTGAACAAACCGTCACTACTTATTTCTCTTTTCTTTACCTCATCTTCTCCAAATCTAGGGACTTTTCACCCACTGGTGGAGGGAGGTGGACCTATCCTCTCTGATGCATCTAAATCCATCCTTGTAGAACTATTTTCAAGTGACAGTCAAAAATTCGCTCTTCTCGCTGGCAGCTCTTAAAACACCTAGGCAGATGGATTCCACGCCCTTTTTTTCAAACAAAACTGGGATCTGGTGGGTCAAGTTGTTATTGATTTTTGTCTCCATAAAAGCCATTTAACCACGCTAATATTGTTCTTACTCTTAAGCTGAAGCATCTTCCGTCCATTTTGGAATTTTGCCTTTTTAGCTTATGTAGTGTGTGATGTATAAAATTGTTGCCTAACATTAGCTAAGAAATTTGTTCTCTGCGAGGTCATTTCCCCATTCTAGAGTGCTTTCATCCCTGGTAGACTTATTACTGATAACATCGTTACAGCATTTGAGATTAGGGATTCGCTCAAGCATCGTACTTCAGGTAAGATGGGCTTCATGGCTCTCAAGCTTGGCATGATGAAAGCAAATCATAGGGTTGAGTGGGCTTGTTTGTATAAGATCATGGATGTGCTTGGTTTCCCAACTCAGTGGATCCAGCTTATCAAATGGTTCGTTTCTACTTCCACTTTTTCTTTTGTTATTAACGATTCTCAATGCGGTTATATTTCTCTTAGCAGATGGCTTAGGCAAGGATGTCCCCTCTCCCCTTATTTATTTCTTATATGTTTAGAAGGTTTTTTAGACTTATTAATTTGGCAGTCTTAAATGGAGAAATCTCAGGCCTTCAGTATTCTTGACGAGTCCTAGGATTTCCTATTTATTTTTTGTAGATGACTGTTTGGTTTTTTGCAAAGCAAACCTGAAGGAGTGTAGCAATGTCAAAACTTTTCTTGAACGATTTAAGGAAGCCTCAGGAAAGAAAGTTAATAATCTAAAATCACTGTTAACTTTCAGCCACAGCACAAGTATTGTAGATCAGCAGTCTATTTTGCAGTATTTGGCCTTGAATGAACTAATAATCATAGCAAATACCTGGGACTCCCATCTGTCATAGGGAGGAGCAAAAAAGTCTGTTTTTGCAGGAGTAAGAGAGTGGGTATGGCAGAAGTTGCAATCTTGGTGGGGAAATTATTTTTAGCTGGGGTGCCGGGAGGTCCTTATTAAAGCAGTGACCCAAAATTTTCCCACTTATGCTACGAGTGTGTTCAGGATTCCATAGGGGTTGTGTGACGAGCTTTCACAGCTTCTTGTCTCTTTTTGGTGGGGAGAAGGAGAAGGAAAAAAATAAAATACATGGGTGAAATGGAAGAACCTGTGTCAATCTAAATTTGTTGGAGGCTTAGGTTTTCAGAGTCTCTCATGTTTCAATAAAACTTTATTGGATAAACAGGTTTGGAGACATCTTTTGAACCCCCACTCAACTGTGGCATAGATTCTTAAGGGGAAATACTTTCCCCACTGCCCATTGTTACATGCCAAAACAAAAAGGGATTGCTCTTATATCTGGAGAAGCCTTCTTTGGGGTCGAGACTTGCTTTTGAAAGGACTTCAATGGCGTGTTGGAGATGGTAACAATATCACTATCTTCTCTTCTCCCTAGTTTCCTCTTCCCTTTTCTTGCTTTCCAATTACCCCTGCTATGGTGATTTTCTCCTTTAAAGTTTCCGACATCTTGTTGCCTAATGGTGAATGGAGTTGGGCTGTTATTAATCATAGATTCCTTATACGGGATCAAGGGGCAATTTCCTCACTACCGATACACTCATGTGGCACTTTGTTAAGAAAGGAGAATATACAGTGAAGCCGGTATATCATCTGGCTCTCTCTTTGGATAGATCCAATCCCCAACCTTGTACTTATCCATTGATGAAATGGTGGAAGTTTCTATAGAACCTGATGATCCCTAGTAAAATCAAAATATTTATCTGGAAATTGATGAATGATTTCATTCCTACTAGGCTAAACTTGTGGCGTAGGAAAATTGTTCCATCTCCCTTCTGCACTCGTTGTGAAATGGAACAGGAATCAACTGCCCATGCTCTATTTTTTTGTGAATGTATCGCTGAAATTTGGGGTCAAAGTGTGTTTTTTTCCCCCGTTTATCTCAGAAAAGAGTGGGTCTATTGTAGGGGAAATTCGCTGGCTGCATGGAAAATTATTGTGTTAAAAGTATTGGAACTTTTCCTAGTCAGTTCTTCGAAATGCTGGCTCCAACTCCTATATTTTTGAGAAACTACAGACTGATATATATCACATCCTTCTTGGGGCAGCTGACTTCCTTGCTGATTTCAAATTGGCAAGTGGCCTTGTTGATGTTTCCAAAATGAACAAGGATGAGAATTGCTCGAGGATGTAATCTTGGGAAAAACCAAGGGCGGCCTGGTTAAGATTAATGTTGATGCTGCAGTTAAAAATGAGGCAAACCACTTCATTGTTGGGATTGTCATTCACAATGAAAAGGGGAATTTCTTGATTGGTGCTACATGTTTCCAAGGTAAGACCAATCCTCGTGCTGAGGAATTTATGGCAATCCTTGATGGTTTGGAAATGGTCATCGAAGAGGGATTTCAAATCGATGCTATCAAGTCCAACTGTAGAGTGGCTGTGGAGGCTCTTCAAAAACCGATTGAGATGAATGATGAAGGCATTTTCATCCAGAAAATCAACTCTCTTACTTCTAGGTTCTCTCCCTCAGTGTCGGTATATTTGTAGAAAAGCAAATAACGTTGCTCACACTCTTGCTAGATATGGCTTTGGAAAGTGCTTGTCAGGTGTGGAAAGATCATCCCCC
The DNA here is from genome assembly GCA_963692815.1 of Nyctanthes arbor-tristis. Lineage (NCBI taxonomy): Eukaryota > Viridiplantae > Streptophyta > Magnoliopsida > Lamiales > Oleaceae > Nyctanthes > Nyctanthes arbor-tristis. The sequence goes on from CAVNYN010219199.1 coordinate 3,885, forward strand.
ATTTCATTGTTGGGTGTATTAAAAATGATTTGAAATGCTAATGAAATTTTCTATTTTACTTTTAAGAAAAAAAAAAGATAAAATAAAATAAACAAGCTTATTAATATTAACAATAATAATATTTTAATACTCATACGAATTCATTTATATGTCCTATGTAATTGCATGTCTATACATCAAGTGAATACATATAACTACATGGGACATATATGTGCCATAAGGGCACTTATATGTAGGTTCTCTCCCTCAGTGTCGGTATATTTGTAGAAAAGCAAATAACGTTGCTCACACTCTTGCTAGATATGGCTTTGGAAAGTGCTTGTCAGGTGTGGAAAGATCATCCCCCATTTCATTGTTGGGTGTATTAAAAATGATTTGAAATGCTAATGAAATTTTCTATTTTACTTTTAAGAAAAAAAAAAGATAAAATAAAATAAACAAGCTTATTAATATTAACAATAATAATATTTTAATACTCATACGAATTCATTTATATGTCCTATGTAATTGCATGTCTATACATCAAGTGAATACATATAACTACATGGGACATATATGTGCCATAAGGGCACTTATATGTAGGTTCTCTCCCTCAGTGTCGGTATATTTGTAGAAAAGCAAATAACGTTGCTCACACTCTTGCTAGATATGGCTTTGGAAAGTGCTTGTCAGGTGTGGAAAGATCATCCCCCATTTCATTGTTGGGTGTATTAAAAATGATTTGAAATGCTAATGAAATTTTCTATTTTACTTTTAAGAAAAAAAAAAGATAAAATAAAATAAACAAGCTTATTAATATTAACAATAATAATATTCTAATACTCATACGAATTCATTTATATGTCCTATGTAATTGTATGTCTATACATCAAGTGAATACATATAACTACATGGGACATATATGTGCCATAAGAGCACTTATATGAGTGCGAAAATTTTTTTATCATTATTGATTTTTTATTTTTTTATTTTTTGCTTTGATTTTTATTTGATTAGACTTTTTTTAAAAAGCAACCAAACCACGTTATTATTGTTTTTATATTTATTTCCGATCTACTAAATTTTTTAGTTAGCAATTAGAAGGTATCATAATCATTTTTAGTTAATAAGGTATAGAGCACCAGAAAGGTGATAGTCCGGAGTAACAATATTAGTTTCTAAAGGTTATGGATGAAAAACACAAGAATACAAAAAGGCGAAGGTATGATAGATCGGACCATCTGCATGGATAAGAAAAATCTCATTCACACTTAGCCTGGTCACACATGCTACCAAATATCAAATCAAAATGCATTATAATAATACTTCAATCTCTTTCCAAAACTTCCGACCCTGATTCGCATGTATAGATACACATAACTTCTATTCAAAATACACATAATGTGCATGAAATACACATGACATATATCCATACACATCACACGGGTGGAAGGTTAACAAAACCTCCAGGACACTTTCTGAAAATTTTCCTCATCTACAATTAGTACAGGCATTGCTGTTCAGTCGAATGTTAAGTTTACAATAACGCGGACAAGCATTGCTTTTCAGCCAACTGCAAGTCTCACGATAACGTGGAGAATTCTTATCCATTATGAATCAAAACCCCACCAACGTCCAGTTTCCAAAACATTTATACATCACGATAATTGGGGAAACGTGAAGAAAAAAGCAGCTAGAAACAAGATGCGATCAAATGAAATCTTCATCCGATGAGTAATAGTATTCATCGTCTTCATCATCATCGTCGTCATCATCCTCGTCGTCTAAAATAAATTCTTCATCCCAAAGCGGGCATGAACAAGTTGCGTGCTTGTTTTTCCACTCAGCTCCACAAGTGTAACAAAATTCATGGCCACATCTGTAAGTCCACAACAAAACAAACAAGAGAACCATCAGTACAACATTTCACTGGCTAAATGATTTTCACAGGGCTGAAGTTACAAGCATAAGGTTCTCATAACCATTATCATGTCACAAGCATGACAGCAATAAGAGATTATGAAGCGCAACGGGCATTACATGCCAATGAATATAACTTGTCCAGTGAATTACTTTTTATAAACTCTAAACTGTGCAAATTTCTTTATCCTCAGCAATTCCGAAGCTCATAATATTAGCTGGGACTCCATACACAATAATTGACTGCAACTTACTGTATTAAATCAACATCCCCAGGTAACTTTGAGTTTCAAATTTTTCAAAATATTAGGTCCTTCATTTGTCCAGACTACCAAGCCTTCACCAGTTTCCTGGATCGGCCGTCTCCAGGTAAAACTCAAGCTACTGAATAGCATAGAACAAAGACGGCCTGGAACACCTCCCTCAGGCAGGTAACAGATGATGTGTAAAATTAAATCACCAAATTTTGGGGAAAAATGCTCTTACAACAAGCCGACAGGTTAGAAATAAAGCGTCTAAAAAAAAAGTTAACGAGGTTTTTAATGTGCATAAATTATGTAAAAAGTAAAAAAATACATGAAATGAAGAAATAAATCAGAAAGCCAGGTATCTCAGATCTATTTGTCAATTTTCTGCATATTAAGCTTTATAAATCATAAACAAGCATCCACGGTCATTATTATCAAAAGAATTTTGTTCAAAAGGTAATAGAGGAGATATGTTGCAGAAATTAGATAGAGTTTTGGGTAATAAGACTGTGGATCAGATTCTGTCTCTAAAAGTTGAGATCCTTAACAAAGACACTTCAGATAATTGTCCTTTGTTGCTTTGGAGGAAGAATGAGCAGCAGTTCAAATCATTTTTTTAGGTTCCTGAATATATGGTTTAATCATGATACATTCCAGGAGGTTGTCAGGAATAGTTGGATTGAACAGATTGCCCATTTTCTAAAGGAAATCTTTGGATTCTATTATAAGCTGAAAAGATTAGAAGTAGTTTTGTAAAAATGGAACAAACAAGTCTATCGGAATCTGTTTGAGAATTTTCAGAGGGCTGAAAGGGAAGCTGATGCTAAAGAAGCAGCTTATCAAAAAGCTAGGACTCATGAATTAAGTAAATAAAAAGTTTTACGATGCAGTTGTTAAAAAGAACAGAAGAAGGAACAAAATTAATAGATGGATCTTGGCTTGAACACAGGAGCAAATTAAGGAGTCTGCAAGCAAATTAAGGAAGCAAATTAAGGAGTCTGCTGTCCAGTTCTTAAAGACCATGTACAGCAGAGTCTGAAATTTCTGAATCAGACTTGCTTCAACATATTCCTCAGCTGATTTCTGATAATGATAATAGGATGCTAAATCAGATGCCTACAGAGTTGGAAGTGAAGGAAATTGTGTTCAATATGGACCCTTACAGTATGGCTGGCCCAGATGGTTTTGGAGCAGCTTTTTATCAACCATGTTCGGAGACTATTAAAGCAGACCTACTTGAGGCCGTGGCTGATTTCTTTACAGGTAAAATTCTTCAGATCGGAATTGAGTGACCGCTACTACTGCTGCTTTAATTCCTAAAATTGATAGCCCTAAAGGTTGGAAATATAGGCCTATAAGTTTGAGTAATGTGCTCAACAAGTCAGCATCAAGTTACTTGATTCTAGATTATCCATCTGCTGTTGCCAAAGCTTATATCAACCAACCAAAGTGGTTTTACTCCAGGCAGGAACATTACTGACAATATCCTATTAGCTCAAGAAATGGTTAATCACATTGATCAAATGGTTAGAGATGGCAACTTGATCTTGAAGTTAGACATGGCTAAGGCTTATGAGCGTGTTTCTTGGTCATTTTTAATCAATGTTTTGAAAGCTTTTGGTTTTAATGAAGCTTGTATTAATAACATTGAAAGAGGCATTACTAGCTGTTATTTTTCTATTTTGGAGAATGGAGAACTGGCTGACTTTTTTAACTCCACGCATGGACTGCGGCAAGGGGATCCAATGTCTCCTCTTTTTGTTCTTATGGCAAAAAGCTTCTCTAGAGGCCTCAACCATCTTTTTCTGCAATATAAGTCCGTGCAGTATCAAGTATGGAGGTCTAATCTTGATTTCCCACTTGAGTTTTGCCGATGATATTACAAATATTTATGAAAGGGAAAAAAAGGACCAGTGCAAAAAGTGATGAAATTCCTAGAACTGCATTCTGATTCTTCTGCCAGCTGGTGAACTATCAGAAATCCTCTTTTATTATCGGCTGTAATTATAATGTGGAAGAATCCAAGAGTAGACTGGGGTTATGTTCCCAAGTCTGCCTCTGCATTACCTAGGAGTTCCATTGCATAAAGGGCACAAGTAGTTTTTGTTTGAGAGCCTAGTCTCAAAAATCAGAAGTAGAATTTTGAGTTGGGAGAATCAATTGTTGACAGCTGATGGTAAGTTGGTTTTTTTAAGACGTGGCTAATTCTATGCCTATTGACTCGTTTCAAGTTATGGAACCTTCAAGAGGTATATATTTAATAAAATTGAGAAGCTGTTCAATGATTTCTTATGAGGTGACCATGGTAAAGAGAGAAAACTACACTGGGCTTGCTGGCATAGTATATGTTGTCCCCAAAATGGAGGTATACGGTGCAGGAATCTGAAGGAAGTGAGTAAGGCTTTTGATGGGAAACTCTAGTGGCCATTTAGCGCATCTAGTTCCCTATAGAGTTATGTATAGTAAATACAGTAGAGGAGCGCATCATACACTTGTTCAGGCCAAAAACACAGATTCTTCCATATGGGGAAGGACGAAACATACGCAAGACATCATTGAACCTCATTTGGCTTGGAAAGTTGGGAAAGGATTAATTAATTTCTGGCTTTATAGATGGTTGCCTATGGGTCTGCTCAGTCAGTTTGGGGTGCCTAATGTGAAAGACAAAGTGTGTGACTATTACTTGAATGATGACTGGAATTATGATGAACTGAGAACTGTCCTACCTGATTTTGTTGTCAAAGAGACTGTACAGATTCCAGTTAGTAGCAGTGAGGAAGACAGATTGTATTGAACCAGGGAGAGCAATGGCCAGCATACCATATCTTCATGTATTGACTTGATCAGACATGTATTGACTTGACCAGACATGGGCGAATTTTAAATAAATCTTATCAGTATGTACGGCACAAATGGTCACATCCTAAAATTGAAATTTTTAATTGAAAGTTTTGGCATAACTAGGTTCAGTGGATGCGATAATCAGAGCTCAATTCAGAATTTGTATGCCCTCACAGTGTCATTGTTGTCAGGAAGCTGAGGAATCAATTGCACATCCGTTCATACGATCTTAAAATTGCTATCTCTGTATGGCAACATTTTTTCAGTAAGGCATCAAGCATTATTCCTTTGATTTTCCTACGACTTCTATTCACTTAATGGATTTACAGTGGTTCTGAGGACAGCACATGGCTGAAGTTGCTTCCATTGGTGGTTTTTTGGTTCATATGGATTGATAGAAACAAAGCAAAGCATGATAGTAGGGCTATGTCTGCTGCTAGAATAATTCATTCTGTGGAAGGTCTATTGTATCTGCTGCAGCAATCTTATTCTAAGCAAATTGCCAGTATGCAAGTTTACAGGTATCATATTATCAGTTGGAATCCTCCCCCTTTAGCATATACAAAACTGAATTGTGATGGAAGCATTTGCAAAGATGGTGAAGCAATTGGAAGAATAATCAGAGATCATGGAGGCAGAGTTAAACTAGCCTATTGTTCTTGGGTCTTGTAACATCAACTGTAGTAACTGAATTACTAGCTATTCTTCATGGTCTTAAATTGTGCATTGAACATCACTTCTTTCAAGTTCAGGTTGAAACTGATTCTGCTACCTCTTATAATCTGATCCATTCAAAACATAATGCGCAGTGGCATATACAATAAATTATAGGTGGGATTAAACTGATGATGGCTCTGTATAATATCTCAATTAGGCATATATGGAGAGAAACAAATGGTGCAGCAGATATTATGGCTTCATTAAGTCATTCTACCCCTGTTATAAAGATCTTTCAAGGTGATGATATTGAACCAGACAGAGCAGCTGGAGCTGCTCTTATTTAAGGAAAGAGAAACAACTAAGGTCATGATCAGTTCTTTCGTTGAGTCGTGTGTCAAGTCATCCTTTTGAGTTTGGTGAATTTGTTTAGCTGAAATGGGACGAATTACTATTTTTCATTCCTCGACTGAAATTGTTGGTTGTTATTATAGGGGGAAAAATGTACAACAGTGTCTCCATCTTATTAATATGTCTAATACTGTTTAGCTTTATTGAATTTTTCGGTGCCATATGGAAGACATTTTCTGCACGTTATCCTTTCATAATTCTGAGGTTTTATACTTGAGAAGACCCTGTCGCTTACCTGGTCATTTCTTACTAAGGGAATTCTGTTTCTACAGATAATTAGAAGAGAAAAGAACAAGAATTATAGACTAGAAGAAAGAAGCAGATCATCATTGAGTTTTAGATATGAAATGAGTGTTACCTGCATGTCATATGGTAGCACCCGGCAGCGAGTTCAATCATATGGTTGCATTTAACACATTGACGCCACAGATTTTTCACCGCCAAATTCTTCAGCTTTGCTTCTTCTGGCTGGGGATAAGGGTTTCTCCTCTTGTAATCAGCACAAGTCATGTTCTTGTGCCATGGTACTTTGCAATTGATGCAAAAGGGACCATTACACTTCAAGCACCTCATGTGCCCCAATTTTTCTGCTCCAATAATAGCACGTTTTGAATATTCTAGAACCTCACCCTTTGACATCAAAGCTGAACATTTAGGAAATGGGCAATAGACTTTCTGTGTAACAGGGATTGAAGCCTCCTTAATGCGTTGAGTCATTATCTCAATTAAGCGAGGTGTCAAGAATTTGCTACAGGCATCAATTTTCAGTTCCGTATTGCAGCCTTCATGCGGGCATTTAGGTAACATGCCATGGAGTAACTTGACTTCTACATGTTGTTTCATGCAAGAAA
>CAVNYN010219203.1:0-12047 GCA_963692815.1 Nyctanthes arbor-tristis
GAATCACATTGCTTTTGATCAACTTGGATAATAGCACAGCTGCTGAAGTTGGCCTTTCAGTAAATCAAAACACCAAGTTGAGAAACATAACTGAAAATGATAAGGCTATAAACGCGGTTATGAGTGAAGAATATCATCTAACTCCTGGAAATGGTGATTTACACAGCCAAACTGTGCTTCTAAATGGAAAAGCACTAACTGTAAATTCTTCAGGGATAATCCCTTCTTTAGAACCTGTGAGAGTCAATCTCTCAAAACCGATTTCTGTAGCTCCTTTATCGATTGTATTTGCTCATATACCTTCCCTTCATGTTTCTGCTTGTATGTAGCTAATTAAGCATGCCTGATTTATTTGTACACCTACATTCAAGAATTTTTTTTTTTTTTTTTATTTTCTTTTAGCAAGTTTTTGGCAGCAACTTTTCTTTTTCTTTTCTTTTCTTTTCTTCTTTTTTTTTTTGGCTGCCTCACAAGTATGACCCATTTGAAAATTTTCTACCCCCAAGAAACTGGGTTAAAAAATTGTCCACAAGACAAGACATCAATAGACTTTATATTGACAATATAATATGCTAGCAATAAGCTTATGAAAATTGCCTACTGTAAAGAATAGAGAAAAGGAAAAAAAAAACGTATATACTATGTTATCAAATTTAAGTTTGCCATCTCTGTAATTAAAGTTAGTTATAAAATATAAGAGATTCAAACCCGAATAATAGATGATGAAAGGAAAATATGAGTTGAACAACACATTATAAGTGTTAAAAATATTTGTTGTAAACATTTTTACATATAATTTTTAGAAAGATGAAATATAATGAGAATTTAAATAGAAAAATGTGTTATGATTTACATATAACTTATTAAGTCCCGACCAACTCAATGCATCGTATTTTACATCAAATCTAAATTTTCAAATTTCATACAGTTGAATTGAAACGAGGTCAAATATATGAAGGTGTATGCAGAAAAAAGTGAGGTTTCTCTTATAATAAGGGAAAAAATCTTCAAATATAATTAATCTACAAATTGAGGGGCAAAAAATGAGACAAGCATCACATTTTAACTAAATGGAAGAATTTCTAAAAGTAAGAATAACAATGAGACGGATTCTGGTCAAATACACCTCCTTCATCCCCCGCCCCTTTTCTACCAACTTCACTCCATACCCACTATGTACCTCTTTGAATCGGGTTTGGGGAAGAGTAGTTTGGGTCGGCTAGGTAAAAGATACCCGTTACCCGCCCCGTTTTCAAAAATCCTAATAAAACTAAAAAATTAAAAAATATGTAAAAATGCATAAAAAAATATTCAAAATATTAAACTTACCAGCACACATGACGGAGATGGTAAATGAATGAATTAAGAGGTATTAGGGTTTGTTTCGGAATTGATCTTTCAGATTTGATATTTTAATTTATTAGTAAAAAACTTAATAGAGAAAAGGGCAAAGTGGTTAAAGCCTGAGTGCTAAACTTAAATGTTACAAGTTCAAATCGTTTTTGAGTTTATTCACAAAATTTTTGTTAAAAAAAGAAAAACAATTACCGCAAGATTTACCAAATTAAAAAAGGGAAAATCGCGGTATAAAAGATACCTTAAGTCCTCTTAATTAATATATAGATAGACTAAATTTTTTTATACCTTAAGTCCTCTTAATTAATATATAGATAGACTAAATTTTCACATGCGCGTTGCACAGAAATATATATTATCAAATTATCTACATAAATATCAATGTTTAGTTTTAATGAATTATGATAAATAATATGTAAAAATAAATTTTTCGTTTCCATTGATGTCATCTTACAATAATTATAATGTACAGTAAATTGAAAGTAATTAATACCATCTAGCATCATATGGGATAGCGAAAAACTTTCAAAAACCTTCCGGAGGTTTTGTAACAAACATTCCCACTTTGTGTGACGTGTATGAATACACACCACGTGTATTTCATCTATGTCATGTGTGTTTTAAATACATGCCACGTGAGACGGGATGTTTTTGAAAGAGACTCATGGTATGACATCATATAGTGCCATATAATCATATAGCTTACATCAGAACACGCCGCATGGAAAATCAAAGCCATGTGGCATGTCCCGATATACGCCAAACGACCATTTGACACTATATACCATAAAGTGTTAGATCTTTTTTACAATTAAATGGTATCAATAAAATAAATAAATTTATTTACCCGCTGCTACACAACGGAAGAGAGACTATATGGTTTGAAATGATTGTTAGCCAGATGGTATAGTGTAGTAATATATATTTTTATAATTTTTTTATAAATATATTATATCATCACGGATGATGTAAAATATAAAATCATATCCATCATAATAAAAGAAGATTAATTAACCGCAAACAATAAATATGGAAAAGTCACAGACATTTTGATAACATATAATGAAATTGATAACTATTAATATTTATACAAAAAATGTAAAATCTTGACAGAGAACACAAGATGAAAATTTTCTTAATGCGTAATAGTAATCATTTTTTTTGGCCCAATGGGGCCTTAGCCCATTTGGTTAGGAGGCTAAGTTTGAGGCCCTTGGACGTAAAGGTTCCAGGTTCGATTCTCCCATGTGGGGTTTATCTACATTTCATATGTAGTTTGTGGCCTTCTGTATAAGAGTTTGATTTCTTATAGTCAGTTGTATAGAGGTTTGTATTGTTGATTTTTGTGTGTTGTATTTCAGAAGGATATATACATATATGCACTTGTAATTCATGATGCGGATTGTAATTGTAATTCAAACAAATAATAATTATCATTTTAAAAGATATGTAAATTATGTAAGAAGAATGGCTGCTTCGATTTGGTTGTTAGGTGACGCAATCTATATATTAATTAAATGAAAGGTGTTGCGGTACAGTTTGACTGCAATTCTCCAGCCCAAAATGCTTTAAGTAGGGGTTTTTTGGTCATTTTGATTGTTTAGTGGTAAGTAGTGTGGTCACTTAGATATTTATCCCTTTTACTTGTTGGTTTTTAATTTTTGGTCCTTATCTGAATATTCCCTTGCCTTATCTCTCATCGAAGAGTCCTCATTTGTCATATTATTAATGAAATTGATAATGAATAGTCCTTATTTGGTTTTGTTCTTTCAATTCTCTTAGGACAAACAATGTAACTTAGTTGAGACCATAATCGTGTTTTTCATACTTAATTTATGCAATTAATTTTTGAGAAATTATGGGAGGACGTGAAAATGGGACATTCTTAGGTGACATTCTTAAGATCGGAAGAGCGTCGTATTAGATGATGAAAAAGTAGCAATATAATCATCACCCAATGAATGTCTGTCATATGAGAATGTCACCTAATAATTTCCCCCTAGAATTGCTCTTATTTTTTATGTTAAATTCTTATTGGCATGTTGTTTTGTCTTCACCTTTTTGACCAATAAATGAATGAATCTATGAACTTTTATTGAACTCGAGAGAGGAATATTTAAGTTAGCTTATGAAATAAGCATTATTAATTGAGACAAGACAAAGAGTTTTGCTTGTGGTTAGTGCGGTCACCGTAGGTTGAACTTCCGAAAGGCTTACATGAATTTCTTGTTACTAATACACTTAAAAGGGTTAATAACGCATTCACTTAGAGATAGGTGAGGGGGGCCTAATTAAGTAGGATCAACTGACATGGGCCTAATTAAGTAGGATCAACTAACTTCAAGGGAGGTAGTTGATTAATTTTGTGAAATTCAATCGTAACGTAGATTAATTGTCACTAGACTAGGTGGGCCAATTATGGTGAAGCCTCCTAACATATATCCATCATATAACTCCCTCTAAATCTTTGTATATATATTTTATTTGCTTAATTTTATTAATTTGTTATTTTATTTTCGCTTCTTAATAAAACTTAAGATTTGATCATTCAAATAAAGTTGGAACTAATAATTTCGGTAGTCAATCCGATTCTCGTGGGAACAATAACTTGGACTCATTGTCCACTGTATTACTTGTTCAACCCGTTAACTTGCGAATTTCACCAACATATTTTACCAGACAGAAGGCCGTGCCTCCACTGATGCATTGAAAATCGAGGAGCCTTAAAACCATAATTGGCTTGCCGCTGCCGTTTCTGCTAAGCCACTGCCACCAATATGGAGAGAGGAAGAAACTGCTGCTGCTTAAGAGATTGAAAAAGAAAGATCAAAGTGCAAACATGCCACATAAGAGATTGAAGCCACCAACACCGCCACCGCCAATGTGGAGAGAGAATTGAGAGAGAGAAACTATGTGTAAATGGATATGGGAGAGGAAGAAACTTGAACATCTTGTACACTTGTTATTTTTTTCCTTCTTTTTCTTCTTTTCATTTGGGCCGGAAGAATTGGGCCAAGTTTAAAAGCCTTTTAGAGGAGGGGCCAAAAAAGAAACAGCCCAAATAGCAACCCGACCGACCCAACCCGACCGTTGTGGGTCGGTTTAGGTCGGGTTGATAGGCTTATTGGGTGGGTCTTGGTTTGGGAATCTGCAAACCGATTTCAAGTCGGGTTGGGCTCGGGTCCGGGCCAAAACCAACCTGACGCCCAACCCTATACCCATCTGAAAAAGTATCCAAACACACATTTTCAATACGTACACAAATAGTATAATCTATAAAATAGATATTTGGATTGGTTTACAAAGTAAAACTGAATAAAATTTGATATTATTTATCACAAATAGTCGGTTCGCAGCCCTTTTGACGGGTCAAAACTCGGATTGGACCTTAAAAATAGGCCAAGGCTATAGTGGGGCTGACCCATGGGCTCACCAGGGCCCATAAAGATAGAGACAGCTACATCTTGCTTCTATATCATTTTTTTTCATTTTTCATTGTTTAATTCCAATTTTTTCTTTAGAAAAAGGAAAGAAAATTAAAGAGCCGAACCTAGACTCACAGAAAGCCTGAACCAAAGCTCGGGTTGAGCTCAATCTTTTCTTTGACGAGCTGAGTTCATTTGCATCCCTAAATTAGACATCTATATATTAACTAAATGAAAGGTGCTGCGGTATAATTTTACTGTGGTTTTTCTGCCCAAATTGCTTCAAGTAAGGATATTCCGGTAATTTTGCCTTATTCCTTTTGTAACTCGTGCGGTTAACAATATTTTTCCCATTATTTTATTTATTTATTTTATTAGTTCTTATCTGGTTCTTCTCTATTTTTCTTTCCAGACACCTCTTTCTGTCTCATCAAAGCATATTGCTATCTCATGGCTAATCATTATCGGATATACTTCCCATTCAAAATTTTTCGTTGATTATCTTATCTTCTGGTTTCTATCACTTATTAAATGATTTTCTATATTTTGGTTCATTGGTTTAACGATTTATTCAATGTTCTGATTTGATAAATTCTAAACGGCTTCTATTGAGGCTCAATTGAATTGGTTGATAATTGGTTTGATTTGTTAACTCTTTCTTTTATGTGTGTAATTTTAGGAACATGTATGGCGGGCGACTGTGAAGAATTGGAACCAAGTATTGAAGAATTTGGGCACAATCAGTTGAGTTCTTTTGCTGCGGGTTTTGCTATTTTAAATTAGCTTATGGCACTCACTTCTGCTTTTCGCGTGTTTATTCTAATTTCATTTTGGATGAGTTTAGTTCTTTTATGTGTCTACTTTTCTCAAGAGTCTTTTCCAAACATAAGTTCCTTTTGCTTCAGCAGTTCATAGCATTTTAAATGGTTTCGTTGCTAAGAAAAATCGCCACTATCATGGTATGTTTTCAACTTCATTGTTTTTAAGCATAATTATTCCTCTTGCTTCAACAGTTCATAACATTTTACATGGTTTGATCAGCCGCATGTAGCAAGCTGTGAAATCAACAATTTGAAAAGTTGCAAAGGTTATTTTTCTTTTTTTTTTCCCCTTGGTTGTTGATTGGTTTTGTGGCTTTGTTAAATATTTTTATGCAAGGAAAACTTATGGGGTGAAATTGAAGAAGAATTCATATTATAATTTGTTGGAAATATGGGGAAATGCTGATGTCATTCATAGGTTGATGTTGTGGCCATTGATTTTCCTGATTTCATGATTCAATCAGTTTCTTTACAAGTTAAGCCTTCACTTGCATAAATGTGGGATGCTAGACAAAGAGTTGAAGTTTTTGAATAAATGTGGGTTGCAATGTGGTGAATTAATGATAAACAATAGGCGAGGCCTAGCCTATGATAACAACATTGAGTATTCAGCTAATTGGGGTTTTGGGTGGGGGGTGGCTCATGTATTTTATTTATACTTTCTTGAGGCAATGTTTATTCTCCATCATATGTGTGTGTACAAAAATCAAAAGACTTTTCTACCCAACAAAAGTGCTCCATCTGGGGTTAAGGTTGATTATTGTCACTGATTTTTGTTTAGAATCAATTACTGTGCATATTTAATTGAAATAGAATTGATAGGCTATTGAGTTGTGCAGGGTCTGCAACTTCAAAAGCACACACTGATAGCAGCAATTTAAGGCTTGACTATCCTCGAGGAATATTGTAAAGAATGACTAGCAATTAAATAGTGATTCTTTTGCTCTGTTCCTATTTTTCCTTTTTCTTTTATTTTTTATTTTTTCTTTTTTTGGAAAATAGATTAGTACATATTTTTTTACTTCTTCATTACTTATTATCGTCCCAAATTACATACCACATTTCAACATGTAGACATTTCAGTTGGTTTTTTTTTAACTACCATTTGAAATTGTTATGCATTAGGCTTACTCGACTAAGTACTACCGAATTTTATGCATATTCCATTGATTAGATAACCATCCAAACTCCTCTGAAGATTGAAGAGTGATAAATTCATCTTTACTTACATGGGTTGGAAAGTGAGTATAATTGTATTGGATTATAATTAGATATAAATGAGTAGTTGATAATTGTATTCCTGAATTGCCAAATATGTTGGGATAAATGAGCATCTTTTTTTGTTGTATAAAAGAAGATCAAATTTAAAGAGTTCAATTGTGGATTGGATTGGTAGAATATTTTAAATTATCTTTTGATCGAGTTTCAATTTTTTTGAAATTGCTCCTCTTTGCAGATCCCGTGCTTGATTCGAGTTCCTTTATCTTCTCTTGATGGGATATGTTTTAGGGTTTCATATTAATTTATGGCTTCTTATCCTTTTTTCCCCCTTTGAATCACAGTCAACCAACGGATATCCAAGATCGAAAAATTTAAGGGTTTCAAAAATTAGTGAACCTCTTCTATTGTATTTATCTCATTTGGTATCTTAGTTGAATTCATTGTTACTGTGTATTGCCAATGTTAGTAATGACGTTTAATATTAAGAATAACTTTGTATTGTTCTTGACGTATATGGTATTTAGTGAAATATACCAATCAATAGATTAATACTTTCCAGTTCAAAAAAATCCGATCTATTGGTGCTTTTATGGATGTTATGGAATTCAATATATATCAATAATACTATACTTTTTTTAACTTATTTATATACTTTTCGGGATTTACTGATGCTTGTTGTTTCACAACTTTGATATTTAATAGAACGAAAATGCTTAAACGGTATCAAAACGACAATATAAATAATTGCTTATAATATTATGAGATTCTGCCCGTGCAACGCACGGGTGAGAATCTAGTGTTAATATAGAAGAATAAGTTTTTACTTTTTAACTAATACATGACAAAGGAAATTTGGAGACAAAATTTTTGCATGTAAAACAATAAGTGAACATTGAGGAAAATGGTTTGTGGTGTCAATATAATTAGCCCTTACTCTGTTGTGTATCAAACGAGTTATGTTATTACGAAACATTGATCATGATGTAGGTCCTTTGCAATGGCACAAAATTAATTAGTACAAGATTTAGCGACCATGTTTTAGTCTTTTAGAAGCAAAAGGTATTATCTATAAAGTTATGTGGGCAACAAAGTTTTTGTTCTGAGACTGTCGTTAACCCTTTCAATACAAGATCGCTTTTCAAGTTTGAAAGATGACAATTCCCTTTGATTGTATCTTATACAATGACAATCAACGAGAGTCTACGCCAACCACTTTCTCATGTGAGCATCTCTATGAAACGTCTAGTACTTATCCATGGACAACTTTATATGGCAGTGTCTAAAGTCATAAGTCGGTCTAAGTTAAACACGTTAATATATAATGAGGATGGGAAACTGACCAACTGTACAACCAAAGTAGTTTATAAAGAGATTTTTCAAAATTTTTGAGTATTTCGTTGTATTTATTTATTTTATTTTTATTTTTTTTTGCATTCAAATTTCATTCATCGGCTTCATAAAATATCATACATCAGCTAAAGCATTTAAAATGAAAGCCAGGACATCTTGTATCCATAGTTGTATCACTACCGGTTGGAAAGCAAACTTGGCAATCAAATGAGCCACACCATTAGCATTACGTGAAATGTGATGGAAATTCAGCTCTTCAAATTGGTCAACCAACTCAAGAATCTTAAGAATCAAAGAGCTTTCAATGGCCTGAACCTCCGGTCTATGGAACATCGACACAACATTGAGAGAGTCGGATTCAATGATAACCTTCATCATTCCTTGTTCCAGCACCAATTGCATGCCTCTTAACACTGCCGTAGCTTCTGCCCCATCAACCATCATTCCCCCTTCCTTCATTTCTGTCATAGCAAACACCACTCCACCATCCGATCGCCGAGCTACCACCTCTAGACCAATATGGCTACTCCCTCCAACCGCCGCATCCACATTTATTTTAACCCAGCCTTTCGGAAGAGGCACCCAAACCGGTGAAGAGGCCAGAAATATGGTTGTTCCCTCTGCCCCTGGACAACAGTATTCACACTCTGAAACTCCACAAGGAACTCTTTTGCCTACTCAAAAATCTGATCAATGTTTGCCTTCTTCCTCTCAAAGACCTCTAGATTCCTCGCTCTCCATGCCAGCTATAAAACAACCAAGAAAATATCAAAGTCCTCCTCACTAACCCGGTTCCACACATGAAGGATAATTTCCTCCATATGGATGCCCCTACTCTCCGTAATAGCAAGAAAAAATGGTGACATCTCCTACGTTTGGCTAATAGCATCACATGTAACCAAAGCATGCCTACTGTCCTCCATCTCCTCGTCACACCGTCAGCAACACGATGATTGAACCACATGCTGGTGAAATAGGGAAGAATTCGTGGGAAGGATATCAAGAAACAACTTCCACACTAAGAATTTCACCTTGCTCGACAAGAGTCGATTCCACAAACATTTCCACCATGACGCCTTAATGTCTCCACTCGAGCCAGAGCCAATCCCATATAACCCTATCTGCACCCTATAGCCCGACTTAACTGTATAGGAACCGTGTTTCTCAAAGTGCCACGAGAATACATCATCTAATTGTAGGTTCCCCCTAGGCATAGCCAAAATAATGTCACGGTCCACCAGTAAGAAACATTGCTCAATTAGCTCTACATTCCACTCCCCATCCTTTAGCATGAGATCCGCCACCCGGAGCATATTTCCCTCGTATTTCGTTGTATTTATGTTTATGTTTAAACTTTAATGTTTTTCTCTTTCCTCATAATATGTGAAGATATTTACAATCAAATCACAATGTTCTTTCTTGCAACGTTGGTACGGTACTAGTCTATTTACTGGATGTTTGAATTTATTTATTCAAATTGAATTATAATGAGAAATTATAATAAGGTGAAATGAGTTATGTAGATTTAATATAAATTTGAAATTTGTGGTTATAAATGAGCAGTTTTTTTTTAAACAAAGACAAATTTCATTAACATCAAAATGATATCCACAAGTTGTCAAATCAGTGGTAGGTGAGATTATAATGTGGTTTCATAAAGAGAATCAAACACTCCCTTATATATGTAATAATAATTGCGGCACTAACAACCAAATTGCAGTGGCCATTTTGTTCACATAATTCAAATCACTCTAAAGTTATTTTATTTTTATTAAGAAAAGTTTCTTGTATTCTCCGACAAGTTTATCTACATGTGTGTGTGTATATATATGTAGTTACAAACATCACATCCGATTGAATTGTGGTGTTTACTTTGTTACAAACTTTGTGTTCTTTTCATCAATTTTAAATAAAAGCAGGAAGAATTTTTGCACTAAAACTTTGAAATTGGATTTCCCAAAAAAACCCAAATTTCCAAATTGTTTATACATTTTAAAATGGGTTTATTTCACAAAAGGCCCCTAAGCTTTGGGTTAAGAATCGATTTCTTCGCTAACCTTTTTTAAGACTCTCCTGGATCCCTAAGCTTTCATAAATGAGCACGATAAGTCCCTTCGGAATGGGGGGATTCACCCCCCAGTTTCTGCTGCCATTTCCGACAGCTTCATGAGAGGGAGGGGACTGGGTGGGTGGGTTGGTTGGTTTTCTTTTTTTTTTTAATTTCTTATTATTTTCAAATATTTTATTTTTTAAAATTCAAAAGTTGAGAGTATAACGGTCATTTTCTAAAAAAATTGACCGAATAGTGAAAAGAGGGACATATCATGTGCATTTATGAAAGATTAGGGACCCAAAAGAGTCTTAAAAAAATTAAAGATGAAATCAATTCTTAACTAAAAGGTTAGAATTAACCCTTTTAAAATAAAAAAATCTCCTCAATAGTTCTCAACTCGAATGACGTAGGTGTCAATTATTTCCAGACCAGTTACCCATTTTCGTTTATTCTAATTTGATGATAAAAATTGAATTGGAGGGATTTTACAAGTGAAATGGATAATACTGTTGCTCCTGGTTTTGGGAAAATTTTCCTGTTGAAACTGTGAAATTTGAATTGAGTGCAAAAATGGAACTCTTGCATTGAAAGATAGTAATCAAAATTTGCCAACTTGCCGTAGTAGTCAAATTCTGTAATTCTGCACATATACCATTATACATTATACTGTATAATAATCGCCAGTCGGCCCTCTCCATTTCCTATACAGAGATATAGAAGGCAACCCATATCCATACCCATCTGAAAAAGTATCCAAATACGCATTTTCGATAGTATACGTAGACAAGTCACAATATGGCGTTGGATGTGGAGGGGATGATGAAGAAGTTTCGGGAGACGTATGCGACTGGGAAGACGAAGACGTACGAGTGGAGAGTGTCTCAGTTGAAGGCTCTGTTAAAAATAGCAATTTACCATGAGAAAGATATTATCGAAGCTCTACGTTGTGACCTGAATAAACCCGAACTCGAATCCTATGTTTACGAGGTTAGTCTGTCTGGCCAATCAACTTGGAGAGCAGACTGGGTTTACATTTTTTTTGTTGACTTTGATGATTGTGTTGACCGTTGAGTGCTTTGATAATCTGTTGTCTTTTCCTGAACCTGCAGCTTTAAATGCTTCGTTTTTTGTTGATGGCTGATTCTGTGTTGTCCTGTTTCATGCTTGAACTCTCCAGTTTTTCTTTCTTTTATCTGTATTTTTTTGAACAACTTTCTTTTGTCTGTATTAAATGCACTAATTTGTTGAAAAAGTTGTGGGTTCTTTAATTATATAATTTCATGATTTTTTTCTAGTGCTGTTTAATGATTGGTGAAATTGCTTGTCTGGTACTCCATGACGACGGAACCATGTGGATTCAGGGCACGGTTTGTTATTTAACTTGGCCTCAATACCCACACGTGTGTTCCTAATTGGCAACGAGTACGAGTATTCGGAATTGTCTGTGCATTGGCGGTTGTTTTTGGGTATTCATTTCTTTGTCTCAGAGAATAGTACTTTTTTTTTTTAATATTTTGAAACTCTTTTATTTGCGTGTCTCATTTTCAAAATTTCCTGTCATCCTATGTTCGTTCATTGGTTAAGATTTAGAATGTTTCCTATGTTCGTTCGGTTAAGATTTAGAATGTTTCCAAAAGTGGATATGGTCCACATTGCTATCATTAAATAGGTTTACAATGGACATGAAGAAGTTTGTCCTGTTATTTGCTAGAAGCATTTAATTCCCACCTACACAGCTTTATCAAATATTGGCTAATGTGTGTTATTGTGTGGTATCTTGGGTCTATTATGTCTCATTAATCGGAAAATCTTTCTTTTTCA
>CAVNYN010219206.1:0-21726 GCA_963692815.1 Nyctanthes arbor-tristis
AGAACTTAAACCAGGGTGTGACAAGCTCACGGTCAGATCTCTCTTTTCCTTTCTCACCACTAACATAGCTCAACATGAGATCTTCAGGCCTTCTATCAGCTTCTAAGTCATCGACATCCAAGGCTTCTTCTAAGGCTTGTGCTTGACTACGAGCAAGCTCTGCTTTCTCTGTGGCCAACTGCATGAAATGCTTTATCACCTCCTCCAAAGAATTAATGTTAACTTGTTGGCAAATACTACGGTACTGAATAAGACCATCCTTAGCATGGCGACCCCTTCTCATGTCGACACATAGCTCGACATATTTGAACAATATCCTCTCATGTGTCCTTGTCCATGCTCTGTATCTCCTTGAGGTAATAAAACTATGAAGCGCCTCAAGAGCTTCATGCTTTTGCCCAACGTTGATCAGCTCTGTGAGCAAATATAAATAGGTAATTCACCAAGCTATCGAGAATGTTAAACATTGAAAGAGATTATACTGCTATACTAATGACAAGTGTGACGAAATCTAAAGAACAGAGACTAAAGTCATGTGAACCACTTCACAGGTCCACCCAGCAAACTTCCATGGAAAACCTAGAAATATTATTCCAAAGGGCACAAAAGGCCATGATTCACTTTTGTCTTGTATCCCTACCATTAGAATGCACAAGAACTGGGAATTCATATCCATCAGTTAAAAAAAGAGAATTATATGAAACATTAATTGCACTGAGTGACAAAATGTAAAGAAATAGTGATAACAGTTAAAAGTATCACTCACCTTCAGCTCGTTTCAAAGCATTCTCTGGCCTGGCAAAAGTCGCCATCTTAAGAAGAAGATAGTAATTCTTTCTGCTGAACAAGTGACAATAAAATCAAATTAGCAACAAGCTAGTATGAGCTGGACTCCTGTAACTATGATTAAAATAGTTTCTATTCAGCAACAAGCAAACAAGAAAACACGTCCGGAAAGCCACAAGTAGGCTACGAGGTAGAACACTTGAAGGTGGGATGAGAGAAAAATACAAACACATTGAGATGGCCCATGATAACTAATTATTGAAGCTACGGCCAAAATAAACTATGAAGCTGGGTAAAGATAAATATAAAATATTTTGCAGCACCCCATGGGTGCACCCAAAGGGTTCAACCATTAGTGGCATGTCCAGACTGATATCACACTAAATAACTTGTCCCAGCCCAAGTTTCAAGTCAACTCAATCCGTATATTATTTTCCTAGCCCCAAGAAGATCCAGAAGAGAAAGATGAAATGGAAACATATCAAACCAAAGATACAAATATAATCAGAATTAGCAATAGTCATACATCTGTTCACCAAATGCTACTCTTTAGCTTTCCCTACTCTGCTGCCTTAACATTTTAATATTTTCACAAAAATGACCTAAAAAATAGCCACTGGAACATCAGATGATTCCATCAAAAGTAGTCATGACTGTGAAGAGACAAAGATATAAAATAACATACATTGTTCAATACTTAAAAAAAAAGGTTCAAAGGCAGTGATAAAGAATTGCATGACTATACAAATGAGCAAGACATGTTCCGTTTGACTTGTTCAGCTACTTCAGTAATGGCAGAATAAATGTGAAATTGGCCAGCAAAAATGAATGGAAGAAAAAAAATTTAAAAAAAAAAAAAACCCGAGGGCTCTAAAGTATCAAGCAATTTTCATCAAATTCTAAAGGAGTTAAATTTCTTTCAGATGTATTACAGAATGGACCCAGTCACACCATATCATGGTGAAATTAGTTTTCCGTATGTCATGAAGAAAAGATATCCAAAGTCCCACAGAGAAAAACAAGAAAATCAAACTATAATGTCATCCTGGACTATGTATAAACCGAGTAAGAAAAGCTAGACAAAAACGCACAGAATAGTAGAGTGGTGCGAATTTATGCTATGCTTAAAAATTTGCAAAACGATTACTTAATGACTCGTGGACAAATTCAAAAATCCAACAAAAGTCTCAAATTGCCGATTCACAAGATACAATTTACACATATCGAATTCACAAAAAAAATAATACACATCAAATCCCCAATTGAATACAAACAAATTTAAAATCGTTTCACCTTTGTGTTCAAAAGTTTCGAACGGATAGGGCCGTCAGCGAGCCGTAAACTCCAGGAACGTCAATTTTCCGGCGGTTTAGGGATGAGAGGAAAAAGGGGGATCGAAGTAAGCAAAGGTCTGAATACTCGGGTTCGGCTTTTAGGGTTTTTCCGCTTTGAGTTGGGCTCACTACTCTCCATGGGCCGGGCTATCAGCATGAGGTGGAGGCTCGAGGCAAGCAAAGTGTCTTTTGTTTAAATTTTCAACATTAGATAGACTTTTAATTCTAAGAAGAGACTTGTTGCGGTCCGGCTAAAACTGGGATTTAAAAAAATCCCTACATAAGAGGTTGATTGGGTATGACATTTGTTGATGGTCATACAAATTGTGTATGTGATATAATTAATGGACGGCATTTTCCGCGTGAAAGGGTAAACGAAGTTTTTGAAATGAAAACATATACTCAATCAATTTCACGCAAAAAACACATAACAACACGAATTTAACTCAAAAAAGAACACGATTCATTTTATTCAAGTGTAACTAAGCATCATACAATGAATGAAAATGTGAATAGATAGATTGCTCAAAAGGGCTAATTAAGGGGTTGTTTGATCCTCTTTATAATTTCAGCTTATAATGAAAAATTATAATTTGTAGAAATGAATGGTGGAGATTTAATTGAAATTTAAAATGTATGGTGATTGTTGAATAGTTGTCAAATCAACAGTCAAATCATGGTAGGTGAAATTATAAGTTGAAATTATAAAGAGAATCAAACAACCACTAAATTAGGTAAACTTCTTAGTAGATTATTTTGTTTTTGGTATTAATATATTTAAAAAAAAAAAAAAAAACCCTGTGTGAACCGGGAATCGTAATTTACCCAAGAGATGCTATGTTTAAATGCCCGGGAAAAGTTTGTGAAATCGATTAAGAAGTAAAAAACTAAATAATGAGGATCCATTTTGAGTTTGAAGACAAAAAATGGATTATTTTCAGATAAGAAATAAAATAAAATAAAATAATTAGAAAAGTGGAATAAAAATAAAATAAAATAACATTTACATTTACATTTACATATATATATATAAGGAAACTAGTATGCGGTACAGATGTATCGTAATTTTCATACCAAAACTGTATTTTGGGGGATATCTTACACTTTTTAGATTCGTTGTGGTAATTATTGCGGTCATCTATATTTTTGCTATTCCAATTTAAATTGATTTGATTAGATTTGGTTGTTCTGATTTCAATTTTCCCTTATCTTTTTCTATCTTCAAGACATGAAGATATTTTTGTGATAATCTAGTTTCATTTAAAATTGATGATAGGCGGATTAGATTTAATTTTTTATATATGAAAAATGTCCGAGATTGGGAGGACTCTCCACTTCACCGATTTTTACATATAGTTTTTTCTGAATTTAATATCTTATTTCGTCTTTTATAATTCTTACTTATATATAGTTTTTATATCATACGGACTTTATTTACTTATTTCGGAACGTTCTAATATACTCACTCAATAAATATATAAAATAGTTTCTGATAAATAGTATATAATTAACATTTTAAAGTTTATCTATTGCGTGGCTTTAGAGAGGTAGTAAATGACAGCTCTTTGGTGGATTTACCTCTAGTTGGCTATAACTTTACATGGGAGAAGCGTGGAGGAGCTGCTTGATCGTGCTCTAGTCTTTGAGAATTGGCTCAATTTATTTCCTACGGCTAAACTTTTCAACCTGATGTCGGCGGTCTTTGATCATTCTCTGATTTTGCTTGACACTGAACTTGTGGCTATTGTGAAAAGAACTAAGAGGATTAGATTTGAAAACAGCTGGATTCGAGAAGAAGGGTTTGAAGACCGCTTGAGATGCTATCTCATTCCACGGCTAAGTTCCTATCTTCACAAATTAATGGATTGGAGGAAAGTCTTGGCCACCCAACTTCAGAGGCAGATTAACATATTGCAGAATGACCTTGATGAATTGCATTACAGTCGGAAATGAAAGGGATATAATGGAGTTCAAAGCCAAGAAAAATCAGTTGACCAATCTTATATTGCAGGAGGAAGACCACTAGAAACAAAGAGCAAAACACTTTTAGCTTGAGGGATGTGACAATAACACGAAGTATTTTCACTCGATGGCTTCTAACAAGAAGAGGCAAAATCAGATTTGCAAGCTGCAAGATGACAATGGTGAATGGCTAGACAATCCAACTATTATTGCCTAGATTGCATGATCATATTTTGAAAATCTCTTTGAACAAGAAGAGGGGGCAAATTTTGATGTGCTGCAAGGAATAGATTGTAGAGTCTCTCAAGCTGATGATGAGATATTACTGGACTAATTTCGGATTGAGGAGTTCAAAGAAGCGTTATTTAGCATGCATGTTGACAAGTCTCCAGGGACTGATGGACTCAATACAGCATTTTTCTAGAAAGCTTAGTAGGGCTGTGCAAACGGGTTTTGGTCCTGAGTTTTTAAAAGACCAAGACCGGACCAAATATCTTCGGTTCCGTCCCGGTCTCGGTCCCAAAAATGGCAAGCCCAAACGGTTTAGGTCCCGGTTCGGGTTCGGGTAATAAATTCGGTTTTTTTCGGGCTTTTCCGGGCTTGTGAAAAAAATTTTCTACAGACTTAGTAATGTAAAAATACATATAAGCAAAGTTTAGAACAAACAAATAGAAGGGTTTTATGTACAACAAAAGTATTAACATGCATCCGCAAGGTAGAAACACTAGACTTACTTGTATTTCTCATTTTTTTATTTTAACGAATCTAAAATTATTAAATATTTGAAATATGTATCATAAATTGGAAAATAAATGTAAAAATCATAAATATTATATCTACTTTATAATTTTAACAATTTTACGATACAATTTTGATATTTTCAGAAGGCAAAAGATGGATGATTCCAATTTTATTATACATTTATGGGGATTAAATATTACAAAAATGATGTAATTGTAAAAAATAAATAACATTTACCACTTAAAATAAAAGCAAGAAAATTCATTTTACACTTTTTACCAATAAGAAAATCACTTAAATAAATTTAAAAATGTATAAGCATAATTCTCCATGTGTATATATAAATAGATATATTTTATATAATAATAGCATATAACTTAAATAGAGTCAACAAACATATTATAAATTCAAATAATTTTCTTTAACAAAATCCTTACAATGTTACAAATTCTAGAAACATTATATATTAATACAATTGTTCTTGGCTATTGCTTAAAAAATAATAAAATAATGATGATTTTTAAAGAAGTTTATTCGTCAAAAAATTCCAACTTGAAAAAGAAATTTAGTTGTATTGCTTTAACGTTTTAATTGTCCCACATTGAAAGCTTTGTAAAAAAGCAATATGATTAGAGCTTATAAATAAGATGGGCCTTTGTGCAAGTGACTATATAAAGGAAATTTTGTGGACTTTGAGGCAAATTAATAATTGTCTTGGTCCTTTATATTTAGTTTTAAGTTAAATGATTGTCCCACATTGAAAGATTTGTAAAAAGGTAAAATAATTGGGGCTTATAAATAAGATGGACCTTTGTGCAAGTGACTATATAAAAGAAATAGTTTTGATTCTTACCTCTTGGGTATTATGAAAAGTGAAAACCGGATTTCAATTTATATATTAAAAAAAAAAGGTCAACTGGTCTTTGACCGAGTTTCCAGGTTTTCAAGAAAAAACCCAGGACCTGACCGGACTGAACCGGTCATTTTGGCCTCAAAGCCCCAACTGGACCGGCCCGTTTGGTCCGGTTTCGGGCCGGTCCAACCAGTCCCTTTTTTTCCACACCCTTAAAGCTTGGCCTTTCATAGGTCAGGACATTTTCAATATTTGCACTGATTGGCTTTTACATAAGCACATCCCCCCTATGTTAAATGATACATTCATCACTCTTATTCCAAAGTGTGAAAATCCCGCTTCAATGAGGGAAATGGGACCTATTGCTCTTTGTAATGTCTTATACAAAATCATTGCGAAGACGTTGGCCGATAGATTAAAAAGGGTGCTGCCTACTTTGAACTCTCATTTCCAGCCAGCCTTTATCTGAGTGAGGGCAATTACTGATAATGTTCTTGTCACTTTTGAGATTATACATTATATAAAGAGGAAGTCTACATGAAATAAATAGGAGGTTGCCTTGAAAATGGACATCAGTAAAGATTATGACCGAGTATGTTGAGGGGTTTCTTGATAATATCATGGGTCGACTAGGCTTTGCTCAAAGATGGATTGACTGGATTATGCTTTGTGTTAAAACGGTGAGCTATAAGGTACTTGTAAATGGTAACGAGATAGGTCATATTCAACCAAGGTGTGGTCTTCGGCAAGGAGATCCACTTTCGCCGTATTTGTTTATCATATACGCAGAAGGATTATCTCACATGATTTAGCAAGCAGAACAAAGAGGTCTTATACATGGTTGTCAAATCTCTAGAAGGACGCCAAATGTTTCGCATTTATCTTTTGCAGATGACAGCTTTATGTTCTTTAGAACCTCCACTTCTTAAAGTATGATGATATGAGACATTCTACGAAGGTACTAGCTAGCTTCTGGACAGGTTATTAATCTTGATAAGTATGGTATTTTCTTCAGAATTAATGTGCCTTTGTATGCTCAGAACAACATATATAGTACTATTGGTGTATACAATCCTCTTAACACTGGTCGATTCCTTGGCTTACCATCTCTAATAGGTAGGAAAAAGAAAGATATTTTCAATTATTTAAGAGACAGATTGTAGAGACGCCTATAAGGTTGACAAGGTAAATTACTATCGAAGGCCGGAAGAGATATCTTGATCAGAAGTGTTACTCAAGTTATTCCTTCCTATAGCATGTCCACATTTTTGATTCCTACTACATCGTGTGATGAGTTGTAAAGAATGATGAACTCATTCTAGTAGGGGTTCGAAAGCCAATGGAGGTAAGGGTTTGCATTGGTTTAGTTGGGAATGTTCATGTGTAAGAAAGGAGTTCCGATGAATGGGTTTTCAAAATTTGCATGCTTTCAATTTGGTTATGCTCAGAAAATAGGGTTGGAAGTTATTATCTGATCCTAGTGCTCTAGTTTGTAATGTTCTCAAAGCTAGATACTTTCCACGGAAGGATTTTCTGGAGTCAAAACAAGGATACAATCCTAGTTACACTTGGAGGAGCATTTGGCTTTCTCGGCAAGTTTTATTGGAAGAGTGTAGATAGAGAGTGGAGGATGGGCACAATATTCGAGTTTGGAATGACCCTTGGATTTGAGGCAGCCTTAACTTTCTATCGAAGAGTAGAGAGCCACATGAATTGGAGAATTTGCTAGTTAGCGACCTGATTGCTGGGGATAGAAGATAATGGGATTTGGACTTTCTAAATGAAATTTTCACATGGAGAGGGTGAGTAGAATTCCTTTGTCTAATTCAGCAGTTTTTGATAAGCTCATTTGGAATTACAGCATGAAGGGATTCTACCTAGTCAATTCAGGATATCGAGTTGCATTAAATCTTGTTGAAAATGAGGAGACTTTTTTAGTTCAAGGAGATTGGAATAAAATTCGGAGCTTACACATCTCCCTCTTGGCATAGTCTCGGATCGGTCTTTCAAAGAGTGGTTCTTTGATATGGCTACAAACTCATCTCCTTCAGTAGGGCAAAAACGTGTGGCTATTGCTTGGAGTATTTGGAGACAATGAAATTCCAAATTATGGACATGAAACATAGCACATCCTAAGCAATGTGCAAGGCAAGGTTTGAGTGCGCTTCAGGAATGGCTGGCTGCTCAACAAAACCCACATCAAAGCTCTCGGTTTGGAAATTTCTTTGGCCAGAAACAATGGATTCCAGCATGGGTGACCTTATGCAATGTTGACGCGTCTTTTACCGTGACAACCAAGCAGTTGTGGGCATAGTCTTGCGCAATGAAATGGGTGAATTCTTGGGGCCATATATGAAAAGGCTGAAGGGATCTCACTCGGCTAGAGAGACGAAAGCACTAGGACTAAAGGAATCATGGTCTTGGCTGCTCTCATTGGAAAATTTGGACATCATACTCCAACTTGACGCTAAAGGGATTGTGGATGTGTTACATACTCATGAAATGGACCAATATGAATTTAGATTGATTATTCAAGAGTGCAAAATTTTGAGGAATCAGTTCAATACTTTCAATGCACAGTTTATCCGTAGAAGTGGCAATGAGCTTGCTCATATTTTAGCTAAAAGGGCGTTAGTTATTCAAAGTCCCACTAGTTTATCCGAGGCCTCTTTGTAGCTTCAAGAGGCTATTCAGTTTGATGTAACAACTTTTTTACTATTAATGAGATATATGATTTTTCCCCTTTCCCAAAAAAAAAAGTTTATAAAATGTATATTATAATACAGTTACTAAATAAAATAAAATACTTTATTTCTTGATATCACATAATTACATTTCATATCCAGTTTAATATAATAAGTATTAGTTCATGACAAGATAACAAAATATTGCGAATTGACATGTGCCTATAATTATATGTTACCCAATCTTACGTATTAATCATTATACATAATTTGTCTTAGTATTACCTGTATAATGCATGGGTGAAAATCTAGTAAATAGGAAAACACAAATGTTGATCAGAAATTGTTGGCAGGAAAAATTTTAGATGAAAAACTCTTGAATTTTAAGTCTACACATCACATGGATATATGTCCAAACAAGCATTTCCTTTATATGAAACTAGAGGAAGATATCAAATCAAATTATATCTAACATTAGTACGAATTGTTGAGAAATGTATGATTAACCACATTAAACTATAATGTTTTGATTATGTTGTTGTTGACTAATATTATGTGCTTACTCGATATAGAATAGAATATTATTAAATGACCTTAGTATGAGTTGAAAAAAACTCACCATACTCGATATCTACGGGTACCCGATCCTATTAAAATGAGGAATATCTATTAAGTCGGGAATGAGATAAAGAAAATCGACCCATCTTAACAATGGGCCCGAGAATTAAGGTTATGATAATTTTTACACGTACCTGACCTATTTAACTGTTTTTTGACAAAAATAAAAATATTTTCTAAAAATTCTAATGATTTGAAAAGTAATGTCAATTATAATTTTAGTGTTTATAATAATATTCATTAAAAAAAACTAAAAATAAAAATATATAAATATATTTAAATTGGCCAATAAATGGGTAATATGAATTACCCGTACTAACCCCTCATTGACCCGTCCCCGATTTAATGGAATGGAAAAAAATTTGATAGATAGGATAACGGGTGTAGCATACCAAATGCAGACATGGCCCATTGTCATTCTTAAACATTAGGAAATTAATAATTTTATTTTTCTCTTTGACGGAAATTTTGTAAACTATGAAATGTTAATTAAACTATATTTATTATTATATATAAAATAAGTAATGTACTAATGGCTCAATAAAAAAACATATAAAAATAATTAAAAATTAATGCATTAGCTAAAAATGAAATACTCTAATATAACTTACGAAATACTTCATGGAAAAGATATATATTAAAAAATTTTGAATGAGTATAGAAATCTCAAATTTATTAAATCTCATCCGTCAATTAGCAAAGATAATAAATTAGAAAAAATTTGCAAAATCTTTGGAAAAGATTGTTGAAGATAAGAATAGGTAAGGATCATAATCCCTAATTAATTAAATAAATAGAGAAATATTAATCTATAATTTACCACAGAATTTACCTAACATGTAAGAAAAAAGTCTAAAATGACCTCACTTAAGATATTTTTGGAGAAAATACGATAAAAAGTACCGCAGACTTCATTCCTTACATATATATATATATATATATATATAAAATAGAAGTGAATGAAATAATCATCAAGTCATTTTGGTGCAAGAATTCAAGATATCAAACAAAGTCAAAATCAAGTGATCATTGTATTTTATTAATAATTTTATTTTTCTCCGTGACTATACCGTGACGGAAATTTTGTAAACTATGAAATGTTAATTAAACTATATTTATTATTATATATAAAAGAAGTAATGTACTAACGGCTCGATAAAAAACATATAAAAAAATTAAAAATTAATGCATTAGCTAAAAATGAAATACTCTAATATAACTTACGAAATACTTCATGGATGAGATATATACTAAAAATTTTTGAATTTAAAAATAAAAAAACTTTGAATATAGATTAATCCAACAAAATATTTAAGAAGATAAGATACATGAGTATAGAAATCTCAAATTTATTAAATCTCAGCTGTCGATTAGCAAAGATAATAAATCAGAAAAGATTTGCAAGACCTCTGAAAAAGATTCTTGAAGATAAGAATAGGTAAGGATCATAATTCCTAATTAATTAAATAAATAGAGAAATATTAATCTATAATTTACCGCAGAATTTACCTAACATTTAAGAAAAAAATCTAAAATGACTTTACTTAAAATAATTTTGGTGGGAAAAATACGGTAAAAGTACCGCAGACTTCATTCCTTTTATATATATATATATATATATATATAGAATAGAAGTGAATGAAATAATCATCAAGTCATTTTCGTGCAAGAATTCAAGATATCAAACAAAGTCAAAATCAAGTGATCATTGTATTATTATGAAATCCTCATGATTCTAGTTTGTGATTGGGTTCATGATGTTCAAAACAGATCATCAAATCAAAAGTCATCGTAGGCCAAACTTAATACGTAAACTAGATTTTTTCCAATTTTGAATTTTTTAAGAATGGGCGCCGGTTCATCGATGGGAACCGACGCCTATTGTGTCTTCGGGTCTTTGAGAATGGCAGAAAAGTGGAAGGCAATTAACAAAAAAAAAAAAAAAAAAGAAGAAGGAATCGATGCCTCTTTACTAATATACGTCGGTCCCCAAAGGAACCGATGTATATTCGCACTATAATGGGCATCGCTAGCGGGCTCGCAACCGACGTCCAATGTTGAAACAATCTATGGGCGTTGGTTGTGGATGAACAATCGACGCTCATAATAGTGCCATTATTTTCAAAATTGTCGTCGCGTATGTTTTGCACGTCGCTTTTTCCCAACAACTGGCATGTATGTCCATTTTTTTGGTCCAATTCTGTAGTAGTGGAGTACGCTTAATTTTTTCAAAACTTAAAATGGTACATGCTTGAGATGGTTCCTATAAAGTGTTTCTAGAAGCGTTATTGCTTACTAGTGCTAGTCTAATATCTGTATTTATAATAATAACTAAGTGACGAGTTATTTTTTCCAGCTTAAAACTGAGACCCTAAGTGAATTGGAAATTTAATGTCATAATTATGTCAAGTTGATGTCGCTAATATTTCATTTTTTTCTATTTTTATTTTTGTTTATTTTTCTTTTTTTCCTCTTTTTTTGTTCACCATAATAATAATAATCTATATATTTATAATACTAACTAAGTTGTGAGTTGTTTTTTCCTGTTTAAAACTGACACCCAAAGGGAATTTGAAATCTGAGGTTATGATTTTGTCAAGTTGATGCCGCTAATATCTTATTTATTTTTCTGTTTTTATTTTTGTTTATTTTTCTTTTTTCCCTCTTTTTTTGTTCGCCGTAATAATAATCAGATAATACTAACTAAATAATGAGTTAATTTTTTAATTTTATATAGTAATTTTTAATAATCTATTTATCTGTTCACCATAATCTTTTTTTTTTCAAATTTTCAAAATTTTGTTTATTAAGTCTTTTAATTTTGTATAGTAATTTTTAATCATCCCCAATTGTTGAGGCGGAACTTTTGGCCTTTGAAGATACTTTAGATTTTGTTTAATTAAGTAAGTGTATCAATCAAATTATTAATTATTTCTTTCCTTGCGTTTAACTGGGTAAGTGCAGCAATCAAATTCGTAATTATCTATGTCTTTTTAAATTTGAATAATCAAAGCAATCATCATGCAGCCTAATCGGGTAAGTATACAAGCAACTCTATATATAGATTGCACACATATTGGCCAGCAATCGATCAATTAATATAGAATATCAATTTTGAAAGTAGTTGCATATATTTTTCTTTTATTTTTTACCGTTTAATTAATTATTTACTTTAGTTTGTTTTAGAGATGTATATGTGTTTCTCATGTAACGCACGGGTAGATTAGCTAATGTGCTAATAAGCTCATTAAGTACCATCCCCAACTCCCAATACTGCCTAGGCTGGTGGGTGATTGTGATGTCATTATGAGTGATAAAAATTGCACATCCAAAAAGTACTAAATGACAATTATATAAAGTACTTGGATTACTTCTCTTAATAGGTTGACCTTTTAAAATGAAACTTCAAGTCTTAATATGATAGTATGGCTACAAATAAGACTCCAACAAGTCTCCACGCTCCCAGGATTTTCTCAACTATCCATCCCTTCTTCCTTCACGAGTATTGCGCTCATTTTCTTCAAGATTTGTATGCTCTAATGTGCCACCATCTTGTGGGATTATATTAAGGAGTAAAAATCCCACATAAAAAATGTACTAAATAAATATAAATAATCAATATATAAAGTAACTGGACTAACACATCTTAATAGGTTAACCTTTTAAATTAGAAGTTCAAGTCTTTAATAGTGTGTAAGTATCCCCATTTTATGTGATTAATTACGAAAAATTTAAGGCCATATGAAGGTGACCTCTCCCTAAAAGGATAGGTCACCTCTCCATAGAAGGACCAGATTAATTACACCAGAATTCTTTGAAAATCCTGTGACGAAAAGCTTTGGCAGAAACTCAAAATCATCATACATGTATACTTCAACACTTGGTTGATCTCACATTGATGCAGCCAGGGTGTAGCAGGGGAGTGGCTACCCCCGTTTTCAAAAAAATCTATTTTTTCACCCTTTAAAATATTTTAAATTTTTTTTTTTTTTAGTATTTCGGTTAGGAGTTGTCAAGTTTCGTTAAGTTTCGGCTCCCCCTTCTATAATTCCTAGCTACGCCCCTGGATCCAGCGAAGAGAATGTATTAAAGCTTACAAGGCAAATAACTCTTTTGATTGGCTAACGTTGAGAATTAATTAGTTAATTACAAGAGTTAAGACTTGCTTGAAGAAGATTATAAGTAACTCGATAAGAATTTCTCAAGTGTACCGCTCATGTCAAAACTACAAACGGTGACCAATTAAGGTCGCCCAAGCTCAAGTATTCAAGTTATAAGAGAAGAGATGATAACAATATATGCACAAACATTAATTAATTAGTGATTTGTGTATTTCACTGATCTGGATGATGTTGAAGTGTAATAATGACTGGGAATGTGAGCAACTATGCCTTTAAAATAATATATGCAAAGCTAGTTTCACTTGTTGATATTAACCTTATTAAGAGAATTTTTTTTTTAATTTTATTTTTAAAATAATATATGCAAAGCTATTTTTTTAATGCAGAACAACAGACGTTACAAAACTATCACCTATTTTAGATGAAAAAATGTGGAGGATTGATATGAGAAGATTACAATGGCGACTGTATTGAGTGATCAGTTTAGACAGTGACAACGTGATATGAATTCTAAGAAAGCTAGTTGGAGTATTAGAAAAATTAGTTTCATAATCCGTCGTATGTCTCTTTGCGTTTCAAAAACTCAAAACTAGGTGACGATTAGTTGGACTGCAAGCATGTGAGATTTGACTAATTAATATGTATTGGCGATGATCAGAGTAAGAGATTAATTAAGTAGGTGTCAACAATTTGCCACTCATCCTCGTCTGAGAAATTGACTAATATCCATACGCTGAGTTTGATAGACAGGTATGAGAAATAAAAATTGAGGAATTATTATCGCATGCTATGCAAAAATATATATTAGCTCGGTCTATAATAATATAATAGAGACACCGTGTTTTTTTTTTTTTTAATTTTACACATGAAATCACACGCGAGACTCACATGTGAACAAAATTGGTGGTGTTCTGTTAAATTGGTGGTGCTTTATATATTTGTCATTTATATAATTGTCAATTATATTGACGATTTCTTTCAGTTATGTGTAATTATAATATATCCATACAAATTAATTAGTGTATATAGCTCATGACTTTGCATCAAAATTGATGATTGGAAATTTGGAATTAATAATGGTGGGGTGGCGGCCAGCTGGGGAGCAATATTTGTCATGAACCGGGCGGGCCTGGTCGTCTCCATCATCACCACTCTAACGACCTCCATGAAAACTTGGGGTTAATCATAATTCATACATACAGTTGGTTGCTTGGGCTAACCCAAAAATGGCGGTTGTTAAGAACATTAATGATTTACCAACATTATCATTTCCTAATTATTATTAGGATTAGGATGAGATGAGAGAGACTGCTTTTTTCTTTTCTCCCCTACCAAATTATTTCTTTACCCAATTATTAATTCTATATCTGGTGTTAATTAATTAATGGTAAAAATGGAAGACGAGCAACGACATTAGCTAGCATGTCTTACTTTGTTATTAATGTCACGCTTTATAAATTACAAATTAACGTTAGCAATTCTTTCTTGGATGATGCTACACATACACCATATCCCGTGCCATGTTTACTCAACATTCACCCTATTGAATATAATTCCATATATATCATGATAAATCGAAAATAAATTCAATATGGTAGATGAAGGGTGGACACGAGATGGGGGCGGACATATATCATTATCTTTCTTTCTTTTGTCTTTGCTGCTCAATCTGCAGTGGTTTATAACCCTATAAATATCTACTATTCGATGCTAATATGAGGTTTGAGGTTTATAACCTGTGCAATCTTTAAATATAGATTGTACATATTGATAATTTTTTATGAGTAGAGGCACAATCTTAGGTATAATGTAACTCTCAGTTGAAAAACTTCCATATCCCATGGAGCCAGGGGTGGAGGTAGCACGCCGGATTATCCCTAGCTGGACCGAGTCGGACCAATTTTTTCCCCTACCCAAATATATAGAATTTTTTTTTCTTTTAAGAGCTAGGCCGAAATTGGGCCTAGCCAGGGACCAGGGGAGACCTCCCCAAGTCCGCCCTTGCATCGAGCCAGCCGGAAATATAGCCGGAATAGATATTTCATCGTTGCATGCATGACCCACTAAATCACATTCTTAAGATATAATCCCATGCATGTTTGCTCCATTTAAAAACACCGTATCAATTATCAATCCGGATCACCTCATGGTAATTTTTAGTCTAAAGTTCAATTTTTTGGATGGGCAGATATACATAATGGGTGCATGAAATTCCAAGTGACGTGCGTATATATATCTGTAAAAGTTTGGGGTTCCACCTTAAAAAGTTAACTCATTAAGGGGAATAGTCCAAGTACTTTATATATTAGGTATTTATTTTATATTGATTCGATGTGAGAATTATCCCTTGACTTGCCCCCCTCAAGATTGTGGCTCGTTTGAGTAAACTAATCTTGAAATCCGTACGCTCGTTTGAGTCTTAATGTAATATCCGCAAGAATTTAACATTCAATTATGCTACGTGGTCGTTATTTTAATTCCAATGAAGAAATAATTGCTTCAATTGTATCTCGGAATTTAAAAAAATTGTTACTTAATTGGCCTCAAAGAAAGAATATGGTTCTTGAATCTTGATTAACATGAACCAAAATACGGTGACTTAATTATAAGACACCACAAAGTATAAGGATTTCTTGAACAATAAATAAGCGAATTACATTTGGCCACATCATCCTCTAATTATACCGTGCCAAATCGTGCCACTTGTCGTGACATGATTGGCAGAATTCAAAACTTTATTAAAAACAATTAAATCTTAACTATTATATAACGACTAAAGGGTCCTCATAGTTTTCCTAACACCCAACCTCCCCTCTTTATCCAAAAACTCACAAAATTCGTTCCAAATTGGCAAGGTGGAAGAACACCAATAACAACCCACCAAAATACCTATTTGTTTCTTGAAAAAAGGCTCCTTACCATATATAGAAAGATTTCAATCTAAAGAATAACTGTGATTGAGGAATCTCCAGGCTGTAGAGGCTTACTCAAAGAATCTTTAGAGGTGAGTAACACATGACTTGACTCTCTCTCTCTCTCTCTCTCTCTCTTTATAACTCATACTTTGCTTAAGATTTCTCTGACCCCAAAATTGTTCTAGCATTTGATACTTGATTGTGCACAATTGTTTTGGATAAACGATTGTTTATTGCTTTTGGGCATTTCTGGTGGTGTTATCTACCTGTTTTGCCATGTTATGTAGTAATTTTTGTGGTATTATGACCATACCATGTGATCATGGTCATCTTGAATCTTTGCATATTATGGATTAGGGATAGAGGCTAAACTAGTGATGTGCCCGACTTTTTTGCCTATAAATGATCTTCTTTGTGCATAAAAGCGAGTTCTTTTGCATTGTTTTACATGAGTTACTACATGTTGTTATTCATTGGGTACTTTATACTCACCCCTCTTTTCCTCTATCTCCAACAACTATGTAGTTATTGAATTAAGAGCTATGTAGCCGAATCGTCTCAAGGTTGAAGGAGATATATGTATGTGATCGAGATTTCGGTGTGTAGTTGATGTTTCGTTGTGGATAGTTCGCATTACCTTTAGTTATCAGAGTGCGCAGCGAAAGCAGCACGTTTGTATTTGTAAAGTCTCGCTCTTAATTTGGAATAGAGATTAATTTATTAAATGCTTCAGCTACTAATACAAGAAAATAAAGTAATAAATTTGAGGGCGTGACACTTAACCTGATCGAATTACTCGTTAGAGAATTAACGGGTTCTGATACTATGTAAAAGCTTAGGGTTCCACTTTAAAAGGTTAACCCATTAAGGCTAGTAGCCAAAACACTTTATATATTAATTATTAATTTTATATTGATTCAATATGGGAATTATCCCTGACATGATACACTTTATCATTGGGTATCATAACGACACCCTATATTTTTGTGTTAGAAAATTTCAACACTAAAAACTTACTCAATTATACTGGTATTGATTTGAACAAAAGAAAGCATCAGCCGGGACGATTTAATAGCAAGCTCTTAAAATGTCAAAATTCTTGCTTTATCTTGTCGACAGTCTCAACCACGTATTCACATTAGGACTATAGACTATTTCATATATAGGAGTTACTAAAGTGGCTGGAAAACATTATTGTACACCATACTCGCTCTAGCTAACATTAATGGTTTTTAGTATTAAATTTCTTGATGACAGAATGTCAGATTATTAATTTTTTTCTCTAATAACACTCGTGAGTGGTGATTGTTGAGTATGAAGTAATAATAATTAATTAATTTTGAGAAATGGCGTTATTATCCGTATATAATAATAATAATAATAATAATAATAATAATAATAATAATAATTAATGTAATGGAACCAGTTGGCCGACCACCACTAATCCTCTCTTCTAATTCAAGTTACCATATTGGTCCTTCCGGTGATCTATGTCCCACCTATGTTTTCACTTTTCAATGAATTTTATTCGCTTTCTTTTCCCCTGACATTCATCCAACTTCAGCTAGATCAGTTAAGACCTATGTAAGTTGATAGCACTTGAGTATGTTTTCACATTCTTTATCAGGGTTCAATTCCCACATAATATTTAAAAAAAAAAAACTTCAACTAGTCCAACACATCCAAAAATAAAAACAAGTATGAACTATACATCAACAATTTCCAATTTTCTTCCATTGATTTTGATTACTTGTATATTTCAAATTGCAGCTCAAAAGGGGAAAAAAACTGAACTTATAAGAACTCAAATTTTAACAGGTTGGCATTTGTTTTTAATTATTTGGCTATTTGGGGGTGAAAACTAGTTACACTGATTGAATTATTGAGTTTTTTAGGCAATGAGAAATTGGGATTCGACAAAAACTTTTAGGTACAAAAGGATATGATAGCCTGACAAAGAAGATATATATATCTTGAAGGAAAAGAGAAGCTTATCTCGCTACATTTTCTAAGCAAAAATCATTAAAATAGCTAAAGAGCCACAACTTGCCTGTAATTTCCTCTTATACTTTTCCTGTTGGATTGGATCCTACTTTTCCTTATATCATACTTTACCTCTCCCCCTCCACCCACATTCACTAACAATAAAATATCAATCTCTCACTGTAATATGTAGCAGAGCAGAACCAAGTGTATTCTTGCTAAAAAAAAAAAAAAAACGAAGTGTGCTCATTATTTTTCTGAGTTAATTACCTGAAATGTTATTGTACTTTGAAAAAGTTATCTCAAATACAATTGTACTTTAAAACTTACCTGAAATGCCACTGTACTTCCAAAAAGTTATCTCAAATGCCATTGTACTTTAAAACTCACTCGATATGCCACTGAACTTGTGAAAGTGTTATCCCGTTAGCCACCTCCGTTAAAAAATGTAACTGACTTGATGACATGGCTAACAGAATTTACCACGTGGTATCTTGACTGTTATATTTTTAACCGGGTGTTGACCGAATGACAAATAAGATAACATTTTCACAAGTTTAGTTGTGTATGAAGAAAGTTTTATAAAACTTTATAAAATTTTAGTGCCATTGTATTTTATAAAATTTTCTTCATATGTCACTAAATTCGTGAAAATATTATCTCATTTGCCACTCCGTAAATATCCAGTTAAAAAATAACGGTAAAGATGCCACGTGAGAAATTCTGTTAGTCATGTCATCATATCCGTTATATTTTTAACGGGGGTGGCAAATAGGATAATACTTTCACAAGTTCAGTGGCATATCATTTGAGTTTTAAAGTATAATGGTATTTGAGATAATTTTTTCAAAGTGCAGTGACATTTCGGGTAATTAGTTCTTATTTTTCTTAATAAACCTAAAGAGGCTGGTCCAGTAACACTCATCTAACTGGCTGCCTGTACATGTCTCTATAAGCATTGAATATAGCATGTTCAAAAAATGAGTTAAATTAAAATTGTATGGTATGGTAGCAACGAAACAATGTAAAGCAAAAGATAAGATCCATTAAATTATTACATCTATATATATTAAAAATGTCTTGCACGTAAATCATGAATACATGTACCAATTCAATGTTTATTTTTGTCAGTTACTTGCTGTAACTTTCCTTGTCATTCACTACGATAACCATGAAACGAGAATTAAAAGGGTCCTTGCTGAATCATTTTTAGTTGCAAGTTGCACCCCCTTCCCAAAAAGACATTTCTTGAAACAGTGATGCAAAATCATGAACCTCCAAATCTGCCCCCAGCCCACTTGCTATATATTGGCACCATTTCTACATATTCCTCAACTTATACAATATTCTTTCAGGAATGGAAATGGGTCTGGGTCGGATCACCACTCTATCCATTTCTATCCTTGCTCTGTTTTTTTGGGGTCACACTGCAGAAGCCCGGCCACCATTTGCATGTGACCCCAAGGATTCAGTCACTAAAAACTTGGCATTCTGTAATTCCAATCTACACTTGCCAGACAGAGTCAAGGATTTCATTGGACGCTTGACATTGCAAGAGAAGGTGAAGCTTTTAGTGAGCGGCACCTCTGCCATACCGCGGCTCGGTGTTAAAGGATACGAGTGGTGGTCCGAGGCACTTCACGGCGTCTCGAATGTCGGGCCAGGTACCAAGTTTGGCGGCGACTTCCCCGCCGCCACCAGCTTCCCTCAGGTTATCACCACCGTAGCATCTTTCAATGCTTCCTTGTGGGAGGAAATTGGTCGGGTAAGAATTCTCCGTCAGTTTGTTAGCCGTGTTATTAGACGTATGATTTCAATTTTCTCTCGATACTGCTTATAATAATTATTACTTAAGAAAACTTCCATGAATTAACGCAAAGCAGGATGATTAGGATGTATGCGCTTAATTTGTGCTTATGTAATCCCAGATTTTGTTGCCATATGTCACGTCAGTCATAATTCACACTAATATATTTAATTAACAATGAAATTCATTACCAATGAAATAAAAAAGTATAGATGACACATATTTTACTACAAAATCAACATTAAGAAGAGGGGAAAAAGGGAACCTAGCAATTAGAAAATGGTTTATGCAGATGCATGAATTGTATACAATGTTATGTGCATGTTTTCATATTTGGACCACAATATCTCTCATAATATATAGCCCATAAAATAAAAAAAGTATTATTGTTGTCAAAACTGTCAATATTGTTGGACCCATTACCAAAGCTGATAATATATTTTTCTAAAGGAAATCATTGACCATGCGCTAACCATTTTCCCACCATATTTATTTTATTATTATGTAAAAATTGACGTAAATTCAAAGAGATTCCTGTGTACGCCAACAATTACATAATAATCTTGTCCATATCATACGAGTCCAAGAAAGATTATTATTATTACGATAACTGGGGATATAAAGTAGGCCACTAGTAGTAAATGAAAAAGAGAGAAACTTGTGCATTGCGTTCGATTTTCTACGAGTAAGTACAAAGTACATATCAAGGAACAACTTTTCTCTGCAAGTTGTGGCCAAAGTAAATGAATATTGGTTGAAGGATCGACGGACCCACAAAAGCAGGCCCAAAAGCAAGATCTGATTATTCTGGTAAGTGCAGGTGGTGTCCGATGAGGCTAGAGCAATGTACAATGGGGGGATGGCGGGCCTCACATTCTGGAGCCCAAACGTGAACATATTTCGGGACCCAAGATGGGGGCGGGGACAAGAGACTCCCGGTGAAGATCCCGTGCTTGCCGGTAAATATGCGGCGAGTTATGTCAGAGGACTACAGGGGACAGACGCCGGCGACCGGCTGAAGGTGGCCGCTTGTTGCAAGCATTATACGGCGTATGACCTCGATAATTGGAGTGGGGTTGATAGATTCCACTTTAATGCAAAGGTAATGTTTGGCATGCCTGTCTAATCAATGGTTCATCGACTTGCATTGCATTTTTACAAGACACTGCACGTGAGACTAGCATTTCATCACTTCAAGACTCCCACTGCCCAATTGGAATTTTCCCTTTATTGATTCCTTTGCCTAGAGGACCAATGAGAATATTGATTATTATTACTGTACAACTGAAAATTTTATTGTATAATATATATATGTATGCTTGATTCCAGTCTAACGTATGATCCGAATAACAGTACCTAATTCGGTGGTCAATCTACTAACTACATAGATTGTTGGAGTAGATAATAATCTTTGCAATGAATATAGAATACAAATGGGTGGCAGGTTAGCAAACAGGATATTGTGGACACATTTGACATTCCATTCAGAAGTTGTGTGATGGAAGGTAAAGTTGCAAGTGTAATGTGCTCTTATAATCAAGTCAATGGAGTTCCAACCTGTGCTGATCCCAAACTCCTCAAGGAAACTGTACGAGGTGCTTGGCGTCTCAACGGTTATATTGTCTCCGACTGTGATTCAGTCGGGGTGTTTTATGACAATCAGCACTATACAAGTACTCCCGAAGAAGCTGCAGCTGATGCAATTAAAGCAGGTTAACTCACTGGTTCATCTTTGAATCAAGTAATTCTTTTTAACAATAATGTGACTCTTGAATTGTATGATGTTCAGGTTTGGATTTGGACTGCGGACCATTCCTTGCAATTCACACAGAAAATGCAGCAAAAAGGGGGTTAGTAAAGGAGGCCGATATAAATATTGCCTTAGCTAATACAGTTGCAGTTCAAATGAGGCTGGGGATGTT
>CAVNYN010219207.1:0-15439 GCA_963692815.1 Nyctanthes arbor-tristis
CACAATAATGGGAGAACTATAAAACTCTGTCATGCCTCGGCACAAGGGTCTTATAGTTCTCCCATTATTGTGTTAATAGACAAACTAAACAATAAACACGTCTCATGATTCTCCCATCATTTAATTGGCGCATTATTGAATTAATTGACAAACTAACAGTGAACACGTGTCCTTCCAATACCGCAATGAGTTACTGAGGGGAGGAGATCAGCTGTCCCCCAAGGCTATCCCTTTTGCTATCCCTTCCAATAAAAATTTGCCACACTACCTATTTTTCCACCTAAGTAATTTTTAATGTAACACCTCAAACAATCCCTTCATAAACACAAACACTGACACACCACCCACACCGAATAACCTTGCAACACCACACCGGCGACTGTTACCCGCACACTGACGACTGTCACCAGCGCCTCCATCTCTCATTCTATAGGCCTTCATCTTGAACCCCACTACCCATCCTCAAAATCCGTCCACTGTTCTCTCTATGCCACTACCGACAGTCTAAAAATCATCTTTTAATCTTTTACAATATTTATTGTTCCTCCACCACTTAGTTGTAGTTGCCGAAAAACAATAAATTCAAATAGCGGATTAGGTCAATCGGATCTGATTTTATAAAATCATCAGATTTGATGCTCAAACCCCATTCATGGCTCCTCACACCTCTATCGCCCGTCTAAACCGTTAGTCAATGATTCTTTTCACTTTAATGACAAAATAACTTTCTGTAATCCGAACAAGAAATGCACATGTGCTTTAAGAATTAAGATATGTGCTTTAAGAATTAAGATATGTACAAATTTTGAAATTTCTAGAAGCAATTCGGGTTTGCTGGTTGGCTACATTTGATTTATTAGGGTGGTTTAAATTGGTTTTATGACTCTGTTGGTTTGGTATTGGCAATGGCACTGGTAACTGCCAAGGTGGCGGTGCAATGGCGGCAGAAATGGTGGCTGGTGGTGATGGGCAGCCATTGACGTGGGTGAAAGAGTCTAGGTTTGAGTTCATGGTTTGTTTGGAGGATTCACAGTTTGAGTTCGAGGTTTGTTTGGAGGATTCACAAAGAAAATGCTTAGCTATAGAAAATTAATTACGTGTCAAATTTCAATTTGTGGGACAGCAAAAGGGACAGCCTTGGGGAACAACTAATCTCCTCCTGTTACGGAGACGTTTATAGAACATTCGGTTCATGTAGACACATCTATGCACGACAACTGAAATTTTAATTTCACCATGCATTCATGCACCCACTTAAAATGAAGAGTGCTATTATCCCTCCCAAGTGTGCCAAAAGAATTTTCATTGTGTCACAACATTTCCATGTCACGAGGTTAGTACAACAAACGAAGAGTGTTATTAACCCTCCGAGTGTACTATATGGCTTAGGACCGTGACACTTAGTGATATGCAATGAAATAGTATTTCATTATCACCAAAAAAAAAAAAAAAAGGAAGAGGTAAAAGAAAACGTTAATAGATCTTTTCACGGTAAATTCCAAACTAATTGTATATCATTTCACCTGCAAAATAAATCACCGAACTTTAATAACAAATGCTAATTTAACAAAAACAAAGCCACAAATGGCGTGCCCGAGAATTACAATGTTCATTTTTGCTTTTTCTACACCCTTTATAGTAACATTGCTAAAAACACACGTCCAAAGTTGTAAGTTAATACAAAGGTACTCGACAACAATAATAAGGTTTAAGTTAAAATAAATTAGGAGACGAATAACA
Organism: Nyctanthes arbor-tristis; assembly: GCA_963692815.1. Lineage (NCBI taxonomy): Eukaryota > Viridiplantae > Streptophyta > Magnoliopsida > Lamiales > Oleaceae > Nyctanthes > Nyctanthes arbor-tristis. The sequence goes on from CAVNYN010219207.1 coordinate 1,741, forward strand.
TAACAATGACCTCGCATGAATTCAGCAGGGAGGTGGAAATACACCAAACTAAACATTTTTCAAGCTTCAATCCTTGGCAGCAGACCTCCTGAAATCGGAATACATCTTCCTAAGACCAATAATAATGTAAACTGGAAGTATACAGTTGTTTTCCAGTATGACCCTTCTCAATGACAATAGAGTCTGATTACCGAATCAGCACCAGCAGTAAATAACCATGGTTGCCTTGGATGGAATTTACAGTCCAGAATTCCTACAAAAAAACAATCAGAATTAGTTGTAGGGCAAGTTATATTCACAGCGGCTCGCACAACCACATGAACACCTCCGGCTGCGAGGCCACATGTGGATCATTTCATAAAAGGCAAGACACAGTATAATTATATATAGGAGACATTTAACATTTGTACGTGTATTTCCCAATTCTTCCTAAATCCCGGTCTTGCTTAGTTGTTGAGACAAGTTTATATGGATCTTTATAATATTCTCCTTTTCAACTTAAATCCTATGTATAGAAAACTGACTTCTACAGAATTTTTAATCTAATGCCCGAGGATTTTAGTAAAGCTCACAGGAAAGGCGGATTTCCAAACATAATATTTCGACGTGTTTTTAAGAGCTTGTTTGGTTTCTCTAGTTTGAGAATCAAGTTTCACTGGAACTCATTTTCAACTACATGCCTATCAAAATTCATAATTTTTCCTTACTTTCAAACCATATATTCTCCCGATTGCCACCCAAAAAAAAAAAAAATATATATATATATATATATGCTCTCCCAAAAAATCACTTTCCACAAAATCAATTCTTGAAACAGAGAAACCAAACAAGCTATAAAGCAGGTATTGTCATCTCTTTTCTTCATTCAAATTACAACTGGTTAATTTTCATCAAATCAAGCTGGGAGCCTGGAAGTCGGTGGGATTAAATAAGACATGAGCAATTCTAGGGGACATGAAAATGGGACATTATTAGGTGACATCTCATGTGGCACACATTCATTGGGTGATGATTACATGGCTACTTTTTCATCATCCAATACAAGTGTGCCACGTAAGAACGTCACCTTTTCATGTCCCCCTAGAATTTCTCATAAAACATACTTCTGCAAAAATAGTTCGAATTTGAACATAGGTTGGGATAGAAAAAGAATATATAGTTACCTCTTCCCAAAGCACTGGCATGCCCACGAAGAATCTCCAGCGGAAAAATTAATGGGTTCTGATTCAGATCTGAATAAACCTTCCCATGGAAGACAAACGAAGTGCAGTCGTCTGAGCATGATGAGAATAATGGGTAGGAACGATGGAAAGACACTTTGTTGATGTCTTTCTCATGGGGCCTGCAAATATTGAAACCACATCGAAGTCGTATCAAAGCTACAATTCACAGTATAAAACAAAGAAGTCTTCAGGTCACGCTGCTTGACCGGATTGGAAGTATTAAACTTTAAACAAGAAAGAAACATAAGTTAAAATCCAGTCTATCAAGTTTATGACACACAGATTTCATCTTGCGCTAACAGATTCTTCACAGGAAATGATTCCATTTTGCACCCCAATGATAAACAAAACATTAGACATTTTCCGTTAAAAGTGACCTAAATTGATCCTTTTCGTAAGGTTTTGGACCTATCTTCCTAGAATCAAAGTTTGGTACCTAAGCGTAAAAAGGCGTAAAGGTTATGGACCTGTACTCCTAGAAATCAAAGGTTAGGGACCCTAGCATAAAAAGGTGTACTAGAGACTGCCACTGGTGGAAATTAAATGTTGGACCTAAGGTGCGAAGATGTAAAGGTTGGCAAACCTCAAGTACTATTTTACTGTAATGTTTATTATCAACACTAAAAACAGAATTAGTGATCTATGCTTGCTCCTCTATATTTTCTCAAACAAAATTTTTGGCTACACCTGTGAAAACATTCGCCAAAATCTTTATAGACGCAAATTTGACAAGCTCACTAAACTAGAAACTTTTTGACTAAAAAAATTAATAGCAGTTGCGTACTTGAGGACTTTATACGGCTTGGAAGAAAGATCCATGTCAAACCAGCACAATTTTCCATCTTTGCTTCCCACTATGACATTATCACCTGCATAACAAGTGGTACGGACGAGTTTAAAAGATAACTACCAAAATAATTGTACATGTATTTATTTGCTAACACACAAAGAGAAGTTGGGAACATAAATATACCACTGGGGTGAATAGCAATGGAAGAAACTTCACGGACTCCTGGCTCGAGCTTCTTAAGCAGCTTTTGCTTTACAAGGTCATAAACACGGACATCCTTCTTCGTAGAAATGAAAATTATAGAACGACTAGGGTGAAAAGGAGATGAAATTGGAATTCCTCTCAACTTATATGGTACTCTTTGGGTCAGTTTCTTGGAGAGTTGATGAATCAATACTGATCTTGATTCACGTAGAGAAGAGTTAAGAAATGAGAAAAAAACACCAGCAGATAATCTAAGCACACAACAGTACCAAGACCATGACTACAGCAAAATATAAAGTCAATCACAAGAAGATGCAGTTTATACATTAATAAGACATTTTCAAATACACCCCCCTTAATGCCTATTTCCTCTGACAATGCAATTAGCCATAAGAACTGAATTTATCTTATACTGAAAGAAATTATCTTGTCTAATGAAATATAGAGAAAGACCACTGAATTTATATAGATGAAAATGAAACAGTAAATAATTATACTTCAGAGGTGGACAAAGGATATCAGATGGCATAATTGTTGAAAGATAGTCCCCCTTGCGATGCCACTCTACTGAAGATACAGACTGCACAATCCAACAAAAATAAGAAATGATCCACGACCACCAAAAACCAAATTCATTGTGCAACTCGAAAATGGGCCCCCAAAAAAAAAAAAAAAAAAGTTGAAACAGTACCTTAAAGTGTTTCAACCTGATTCCCCCACACTTGTCATCAGGAACCCAGCTGATAAAGGATGCATTCTTGTCTGGATTGAAGGGATACACATGAATGCCAAACATCAATATCACATAGAATACAATTAATGTCCAACTGATACTGACCAGAATCATCTGCTGCGGCAGGAGTGTCAACTCGTAGAAGCTCTTCAATATTATTCTGTTCTTCACTTCCTAAACCAGTGTTCAAGATAAACACATCCTGACCTCTGCAAAATTGTGGTGGCATATAATTTGTTATGTCAGTATAACCATTTTCAGGAAGAGGGGGAAGATGGGGGGAGGAGGAGAAGGGAAGGGGCAATGAAAAAGAAAACATAGCAAAACAAGAAGTGCCGGCCATGGTCTTACGCTGCAACTGCTAATAAAGGAAGCTCGGGCAGAGGATTCCATACAACTTGCTGAACTGGTTCTCCTATATCCCAGACTCTAAGACATCTTCCAGTTTCAACCTCCCAAACACGGACACATCCATCATTTGAACCTTCATATGAAAAGGACAGGCAAATTAAACAAATTCCAAATATTTTAAATGAAAAAGACACAGATATAAATTTACGGTCAGACCAGAAGCAATCCATTGACCCGTAGATTCTGTGGTAACTGAAGTGACTGGACCTTCATGACCTTTGTACTCCAGATAACATGTTGTTGGATAAGGTCTAAGATCTTTAGGACTAGGCAACTTAGGTTTCAATGTCTCAGGATCAATATTAATCTAAAGAAAAGAAAATATAGTTAACTCGCTATCTACAGATACTAATCATACCAAAAAAAAAAAATCGCTAGATCTTGTGCAGGATCTACCCAAAACCAAAATACATCCATATACATACGCGTTTTTTTCGAGTTCGAGTAGCTAGATAAAGATCCAAACAGCGATCAAAACGTTCATTAACAGCATTGTCGTATGCAGGAACGTCTCGGTAGAAATTGAACCTACAGAATATGAATGCTTATAGTCCAGAAATTTTCACATACTGGTCAAAAGTGGAAACAAGATGAAAAGAAACAATCAAGAGAGTCGTTAAGTACGGTTTGGGAATAAATTTAGGACGGTCTTCTTCAAACATGAGCTGGTAATTATTAATTTCTTCTTGTGATGGGATGTATTCTCGAGAAGGATTGAATGATTCCTTATGACCTGAAAATAAACTCTAGTTAGCAACGACTGTTTTTCTCCAAACTAATAGCCAAATAAATATTTGAAAATTCAAAAAGAAAATGTTTTAGTATTAAATCCTACACCTGGCAACTTGAACTTTGGTGCAGGTATATGTGGCAATCCTCGACTTTCTGTCAAGCTAGAATCATCTGCCCAGAGGTCATAAAGATTTGTCTGTTTCTTGGGTTTGTCACCAAATTTTATATGTCCCTTTCGGAATGCACGGATAAGCTGAACAACCTGTAAGTTCAAAATAAAATATATATAATTAAAGGATAAATGAATAGCTAAACTAAGTTCAAGAGACAAAGCAATATCTGCTCATTTCCACATCCATCTACCATTAGAGGACTAAATATCGGGACTGCAACAAGAACACAATCTGAGAACAGACACCATCCAAACACAAAAAAGGTATGAGAATGTATACCTGATTCCTTTTATATAGCAAAATAAGCAAGAAGTAAACATGTACGAAAAACTTATTCTCTTCACAAGAGGTGAAAATAAACGCAGGTACCTCCCAGACAATTAGTAAAACTATTGCTAAACAGTTCACATCACAAGTCTTGATGCAACTTTGGAAAAGTTCACATTTACAAGGTCAAAATAGTAAGTGTTCAAAATGCTAGAATACAAAGACCTCTGAGGCAATCAATTCATAGGTGAGAAAAGAGTACTGCAAACTTCACTAACTTGTTTACAGGCATGCAAAAACTATATACAAGGAATGCAAATGGACAATGGAATGCAGGTCAATTGTTTAATACCTATAAGTTGTGTTATGTCTCAAACTAACATCAATAATATGAAATTAATGCTTAATGTTGTAGCAGAGATCATGTCTCTCGTACTACACTACTTCTAGTAGAATTCAACAGATAACTTATTCTCTTATTCGCTCAGACTAAGAGCATTTGGTATACAAAATGATCTCTCTTTTCATATTGACAACAATTAAATCATGCCAAATACTCAAGGTCTTAGAACACTCAAAATTTCTTCAATAACATGTATGAAATTTTCAACTGCATTCTTGCAAATATGGAACAGTCTAATCAGCAGATATGCAGGTATTTGCTAGACCAAGAAGTAACATACTTCAAACAATATAATTTACCTTTTTGCTTTCCCATTTTGAAGGAATAAAACGTCTCTTTGGTTCTGGAGCATTTGAAAGCGGATGCTTAGAGTCATCCCAGGTAACATAATCAACATAAGGCTGCAAAAGAGATGAAAGAACTAGAACTTTATTCACTTAACTAGTAATATATATAGTGGGATAACCAAGACTCAAAGTGACAAAAAACCGAATAAAGAAAGAAAAAAGTGCGCACCTCATAAGGATCAAAATCAGCATGTGGTGCCTTTCCTCCCAATAATCTGCGGATAAGTTTAGTCTCTTCCTTGGTTAGCTCTACTTCTTCATCATTATACTCATCATATATGGTACGCCTAGATATGATGCAAAGAATATATATAATCACACAGCAAACATAATTTTTTCATATATTACAGTTGAAGCTCAAGCTGAAATAAGCCCAAATAAGTTGAACTCACCAACTTTTGGCATCATCAGCACTTGCAAGAAATGAATCCAGTTTATTTCTTCTCTCCTTTTTCTTGATTTTCTTCCCTGCCAAGTCATATCCAATATGTTCTTCATCCTTGTACCATTTGAATGGAACATTGCCAATGGTATTACGAGGAGCAACCTGATTTTGGCCGTCAATAAGATAATACAGAGTGAAGAAACATTGTGGGAATCCAAAATAGAGGAATCATTGTATATAGAAACTATAAATGCAGAACACACCTCATCTTCAGATGAGTCACTCTCCTCAACTACTTCACGAGAGTCATCACTTTCACCTCCATCAGCTTCACTGCTAATACTGGAATTCTCACCATCCCCATCCTCATCACTCACACTTCTAACGTCACTACCATTATCATCATTGTCACTTGAGACAACATTATCCTGCCATAATAACCATCATTATTACTAAAAGCCGAGGTGAGCACTCAAGTGAAGACAGATAGATGCTTATTCTTTTTAAACAAACACAGACACACCAACAGAACAAAGGGAAAAACGTATGGAAAGCCAATGTGGTTTTTGGGGGGAAAAAGGAAGGAAACCCACCTCAATGTGAGGTGGTTAAAGAACGGCTCAAGAGACTAATTGTGAGGCAATTTTTTGAGGCTTACACCTTAGTTAAGTAAGGCATGCACCTCACAACACCACCTCAACATTGGTGAGGCACATGCTTAGAGAACCTAAAAATTTTTAATTATTTATGCTTGGAATGGCTCACAGATGGCTAAAATGTTTTATACACACACACACACACATCAAAAACATACTTCAAGATTAGCCTACTGCTCTAGCTAAAATAATAGTTTTGGGGGGTTTTTTAGACTCTGTTTGGTTTTACACTGAAGTATTATATTGTGAAGTTTGAACATTGCTCATAATTAATTATGACTTGTGAGTTTATATTGCATTTTAATAACTTTTTGACATTTTTTTGGGTTTACAATGAAGCTAATGCCTCGCTCATAAAGAATAAAGACTCAAGGTCTGTTTACGCCTTATTAGGGATCTCAAACCAGCTGTCCATTGAGTTACAAGAGACACTCCCCAAACCATTCCAAACAAGTGGCATGGATGTCACATTTTCAACCAATATGCAATAGAATTATGCAGTCTAAACAGACATTACCATGGTTATCATTACAGAACCAGATTTCCAACATATTTATTATCACATCTAACTTACAATTTCTAATTAACTTTTGAATTGCTCACAGGACTTAAATGGTAGGGGAGTAACATTTTGTTAAAGGAATGATTTTACTGCTAAAATGAGGGACTCACCACACTTACCTCATCGTCAGATGACTCATTCTGTTCCGACCCTGACTCGCTTATGGAACCTTCATCCTCTGAAAAGTTCTACCACAATCAAGATAACAATTCAATCAATGAATCCAAATATAAAAGACTCTTATCATTTAAAAACGGCCTTTTAGCATAGTTTCCATAATGTACAATCAGTGGCCGAGATATATAAAGCCACCCAAAAAAAAAATGCTAAAGGTTTGATATGTGAGTCTATTTTAACATTAAAAATAAATAAAAAAAGTGTCCAAATTCAACATTTAGTATTGTTGAAATTGATACCAACATGATATTAGAAAAGAAAAGCTTTCTTTATAGAGAAATTAATTTAGCTATGCAAATAAAGTTATCCAATATATAATAGAAATTCATGTAAAAGTAACGTCACTCAACCTGACAGTAATATAGACTGAAATTGGCGTCATCCCAGATGGAAAGTCTGTTTTGATGAAATGAACATAGTTTTTTTGCTACTTAAATTTTTGCCTCCTCAAATAAAATTTTCCGGCTCCGCCACTGTTTACAATATAAGTTATATTTCATAACAGAAGAACCATGATATTGCTTCAGTGAGACACACTCAAATCAAAAATATAATTTCTATAAGAAGTTCACATCATTCCTTTGACAAATAATTTGAGACCTGAACAAATTATTGTTAAAGAAATAGAAATACCTCACTCTCAACAACTTCAAAATCGGAATCAGATGAAGAATCTTCAGAATAATCAGGCGCTTGTTGTAATCTCTGTTTTAGTCTTCGTACATCCCCGCTGTCCTTTTCCGCTTCCCCTTTTTTCTGCTGCTCGTTATTCTTCGGCGTCTTCATTTTTAACCTATTTGCATGCGACGACTGTTAAGTAAAAACAATCACAGTATAGATTTCGAACTCAAATAGGGTTGATAGAGTTACCAAAAATCAGTTGTTTCAGCGAGTGAAAGAAGAAGGCCGTTTGGCTCGACAGATGCAGGTTTTCGAGGGTTTTTCAGTTTCTGTGCGCAGCGGTGAATAATTGTGAAAACAAGGAACTCGACCCCAATGGATTGGGCTTGAGAGAACAAACAAGATAATCACCGCTCCATTATATTGGTTATAGGCCTATTGGCCCAAATACCGAGTAAAATTTTCTGTCATCAAAACTCAAAAGTCTAAGGGTAATTTACAACTAGCGTCCCCAACATTTCAAGTTTATTGAGATTACATCTTCAATCTTTAATTTTCATTGTGGAGGCCCTTAACTTTTCAATAATATAATACTTAAAGTCCCTTTAACGTTTCCATCTATTTCCACCGTTAAGGTTAGGGGTATTATCGTAAAATAACTAAAAATTAAATATTTTAATATTTTTACAAAAAAAAAAAAGAGAGGGGGGAGACCCCCATGTGCTGCCGGAAATGGCAACAAAGTGCTGCCATTTCCGGCAACACAAGGGCCCCCCTTTTTGGCCGAAATGGCAGCCAAAAGGGGGAGCTCTCCCCTCCATTTTGGCTGCCATTTTTTGGCTGGAAATGATAGTCATCTGAGCCGTCATTTCCTGCAGCACAGGGAGGAGACTCCTCCCTTTTTTAATGATAACTTTAAGTTAAAAAATTTTGATAATATACTTCAAAACCATAAGAAAACATATTGTTTTACTTTTATATTTTTTTAACTTTTTTACTTATTTGAAATATTTAGTATTTCTTTTAACAGAATTTTTACAAGATAAACATCATTTTAAACACAATATAATAAATATTAAAGAATTACATATAAAACTATGACATAAAAAACTTAAGAACCTAAACATGAAAATTTTTGAAGTTAAAGGATGTTAGATGTAATTGATGCGTGGTGTAATTAGTAAAATTTGTAGTGTGAATATAAGCACCTTAAAGTTAAATATATATAAATTAAATTTTGAAATTTATATACATTATAATAAATTTAAATATAAATATAACATCCCCAAAGAAAATCTTAGCCGATAAAGTTGAATACTTTTATAAGTATATATTAAAAGTACATAAATCAATAACAAAAGAAAAAAGAGAGTTATTTACGAAATAATGTATTTTATTGTGATAATAAACTATTGACTTAAAATAGTTATAACATTTTTAGGTTTCCTTTGTAGTTGACCCATGCACTGTAGTCAAGTCCCAAGTATACAATTGTCCAGTCATCTCGGAGTTGTCACCGACTCCGTCACTTGCACTCTAACACTTACAATGTAAAACTATATGAACTAATAGTCAACAAATAACAATATGCATGATTATGTATACGGTGTCAAATAAATGATGACAATTATGCCACACCTCAAGTGTGAAGGACCCTCAACTCTCATATAGTATACTACACAAACTCTGTGATATCCCAATTTTCTCTTATGCTTCCGTTTCACGGGATAGATTAAAATATGAGGACTCAATTAAATACAAACATAAGAATAAGGATTAAAGTGTGAAAAGTGAAAACAAGAATTAAAAAAAAAAAAAGGAAATGTAAAGAATTCAATTCGGGTCCAGAAAGTTCCCGTGAGAATTGGACATTTGCTACCATATACAATATATTATTATATCATATATATTATATATACAAAGCAAAATCAAAAGACCAAAACAAAACAAAAAGGCAAAGAAGAAAACAAAGAACCCGCAGTAGGAAGTAGTCGGCCAAGCTTTGAAAAAAAAAAAAAAAGTGTTTTAGAATCTTAAGGAAGAAGAAGAAGAACACAAGGAGTTACTAAGTAAAGTAAGAGTTATTTATTTTTAAGCTTTAATTTATACATGTTTAAGATATAATTTTCATTTAAGATTTATAGAATTTCTTGTGTAATTAACACTAAAACTATGGCATAATATGTTTTCTATGTGTTAAGGAATATGAAATTTTAGTTATATATGGATGACATAAAAATTTGGAGGGTGTATCAATTAGTGTGAAATTTTGTTTAAGGGTTAAGAATTATTGATAATTGTCATATTTAGTGTTCATTTGATTTTATATTATGTATATGGGCATGTATGTATGAAAGAAAGAAAGAAAGAAAGGAAAGGAAGGACAGGGGCAGCCGAATTGTGAAGAAAAAAAATGGTTGGAAGAATCTAATTAGGAAAGAAGAAGAAGAATACAACAATCTAACATAAGTATTAGTTCCTTTAAACTTGATTTATATAAGTTGTAAGATATAAATTTTATTTATGGTTTATGGAATTCTATGAATATGCAATACTAGGTTTTAATTTTGCTTAATACACATTTTAATGGCATGAAATTATTAGTGGACTATGAAAGTTGAGGTTCATGATGTTAGGATAATAAATTATAGTTACCTAGTATAAAGATAAAATTTTATATTGAGAAAATAAGTTGAAATTTTATTTATAAGTCGACGTTATGATCTTATAGAACAATATCATAGTAAATGAGGAATTTGGTAAAGTTGAGAATAAAAACAATAAATAGATGATTTAATATTTAATGGTAAATGTGGGAACTTGTTAAAGGCTAAGGGTTGTGTTTAGATATGAAGGGTTAATGTTTATGTACGAAGGGAAAATTAAGATTCTAATATGTGGTATCACTACAATTTCTAAGATGTAATGAAGCCTAGAATAATTATACAAAAGAGATAACTATATGTATAATTGAATAAGAAAGAAACAAAAACTTGAAGAATCTTGGGTTTAAGAATCTCGAGAAGTAAGAATCAAACACAAGTGTTACTTATCTTTAAGCTTTGTTTTATGTGAGCTAAGATGGAAATTTTGTTTAAAGTTTATGGGAATTTTTATGAATATACAGACTAACTTGTAATTTTGTTTACTACAAGTTTTAATGGCATGGAATTATTATTTAGTTATGAAATTAGAGACTCAAGATGTTAGTGTAATGAGAGTTGGTTAGTATATAGATGAAAATTTAAATAGAGGAATTAAAGCGGAAAGCTTTTATTTAAGTTAGTGTTGTGATTTTTTACGGACATGGTAAATTAGAAAATTTAATGAAGTTGGGAATAAATGCAAGGAAGAGACAATCTAATACTTAAGAGAAATGTAGGAAGTCTAGAATTAATGTCATTTATTATTTTTAGTGTGAATTCAAGATTTTAATATGTGATCAATTTCAATTTCTAAATGGAGTAAAGTCTCTAGAATAAATATACGAAGTGGACAAACATATATATTTGAAGATTGAACAACTATTGAAAATTTTAAAAGGAAAATATGGAAAATGAAACTATAGTTGAAAGTATGTAAAAATATGAGTTTTTAAAATATAAGAAGTTCATTAAAAATGAATTAGATGTTAAATAAAATTTTTATATCATGTTACAGGAAATGTTAAGGGCTAAAAGTGAATGAAACACAAAAAGAGGCTGCGTAACCGGTGAGTGGAGATTCTTCTCTTATTTTCTTTATAAATGAAAATGTATATTATGCCTTGATTTCACAGAAATACGTAATGTTTTATAATGAATGTATTTCCTTGAAATTTCACAGAAGTTGATATTTCTTAGAAAAGTTCATGTAAATGTTTGTATGAAGTGATGCTCATGATTTTAAAGAAACGTTTGAGTTGAGACATGATTTATGATGTATGAAAACCCCCCAATTTGTATCCAATGTTATGATATGCCGCCTACAGGCGAAGGTGCCTATATGGCCTAAGCTGACCAAATGATATGTCGCCTACGGGCGAAGGGGCCTTTGGCTCAAGCTGATCAAATGAACGTCGCTCAAGTGAAGGGGCCTATGTGCTAGCTATGGTTCAAACTGTTTAATTGTGCCGAATAGGGCGAAGGTGTCATAAGGTACCTATGACCCAAGCTGACGTTTACGCGCGTATGACTTGTATCATGATCATATGATATTGGATATTCTTTAGGGAAAATTCTCTTATGATCTTGAAAAGAAATGATTTTTATGATGCTTACAAGTATGACAATGATTCTATAAATGTTTCGATGTGAGATAAATTCGAGTTGATGAATTCTATGATGATTATGAGGTGAAATGATGTTCATGATATTTTCTAACATGTTATGATTCCATAAAGGCTGATGTTACGCTAGATTTATGTTTAAAGTCATGAAATTCCTAAATGACTTGAGCATTTTATTCAAGACGTTGCAAAAGTTACCTTTCCACTTTCAAAAGCATGTTTATTTATAAAAGCTCCACTCATTGGGCTAGTTAGCTCATATGTTTTCAATGTGATTTTTCTTTCAAGTGGCAATTCGAGTTTGGGCAACACATCAGGATCGAGCCTGCTATTTCCAGAATTGAGCCACCATCTAATGAAATGAACTGTTATAAGGTTGCTGTTAGTATGATTTATAGATTTTGATGGGGCTAAGCTTCTAGTACTGGGAGTGGGGCGTGTCAGCGGATGAGTTGTATAATTTTTCATGTACATGTTATGAGTATATATATCTTCTTCATATCACTCAAAAATTAAAAATATGCATTGGAGATGCTATTAAAAATTATTGGAAAAATAGGCATTTTAGACGTAACTTTTAGTGATATTCGATTCTTAAATTTGATATATGAATTCGGATTTATGTTCTCCTTGTCGAGAGTTTCAAAAACATATGTTTATTTGCCCAAAATGGTAATTGGGTGAATGAGAAATTAAGTCTCAAAGTTTGCCATAAGAAATGAGTTTAAGTGTTGGGAAAACCTTGTCCCACATTGCAAAGGTTGCTCTTCCGATCTGCTTAGTTAAATATATTTACATATTTGTAATATGTAAATTGTGTAGCTGAGAGCCTCTCTCTTGTGCGTGCCCCCGCAGGGAGGTACAAATCACGGATCAGAAGTATACTTCAGACCATTGAACTTGTATGTAAGCGCGATCTAAGTACACGAATGCCGGACAGGAAGTGGGCGCCTAATCTGAGCAAGTTTTCGGTTCGCCTAGGTAGGAAATTCGTTCTTTGTCCTAGCGGTTTTCCTCCAGGTCTCAACCGTTGTATTCTGGGAAACAGATGTCCAGCGTATTGGGGACGAATATGTTTTAAGGAAACTGTGTTAAACGCAGGTCTCTATTTACATTCTATTAGGGTTCTGTTTATGTTCCGTTTCTAACAAAGGGTTTTATTTCAAACATAGGTTTTTGTTTATGTTCTGTTTCTGTTTCAGGTTTCTATTTTTGTTTCATAATAGAGGTTTCTATTTATGTTCTATTTTTGTTTCCTAACAGAGGTTTCTGTTAACGTTTTTGTTTTCTAACAGAGATCTTTGTTAGCGTTTTGTTTACCTTCTGTTTTCTAACAAAAATTACACACTAATCCTTGACTAACATTAAAATCTTTCTTACACTAACAGGCCAAGACCTATGTGATTTGATGGCATTTGAGTTGACCAGATTACGACACCCTTGGTCAAGAGTTTAATTCTTTACCCCTATATTCTCCTCGTACTTCTCAACCAAAAAATAATAACAATAATAATAATTTTTAATTATTAATATATGAATGAATTTGACGTTTAACTCGCCCCCGTTGCGAGTCCCTATTTTTGTCTTTCTTTCCTTTTTTTTTCCATTTTTGAAAATTATTTTTGTATAATTACATTTTCTCTCTTTCTGTTTTTTTTTTATTTTTTTAATTTTTTTAATGAACTCTTTTAATTTGTCCATTGCACATGTTAGAACTTTTTATAGCACTTAAAGAGGTATAGGGGGAA